>VSDK01000184.1:8691-19623 GCA_009767595.1 Symbiodinium kawagutii
GTCCGGCGGCACCACCCCGGCCTTAGAGAGAAGAAGAAAGAAGAGCGAGAGAGAGAAAGATCTGCAGATGTCAGCGTTTGAAGATCTAGATCTGCAGACGTCAGTTGTGAAGATCTAGATCTGCAGATGTGAGTTGTGAAGATCTAGATCTGCAGATGTGAAAGTTTGAAGATCTAGATCTGCAGACGTAGGTTGTGAAGGTCTAGATCTGCAGATGTAAAAGTTTGAAGATCTAGATCTGCAGATGTGAGGTTGTGAAGATCTAGATCTGCAGATGTGAGTTGTGAAGATCTAGATCTGCAGATGTGAGTTGTGAAGATCTAGATCTGCAGATGTGAGTTGTGAAGATCTAGATCTGCAGATGTGAGTTGTGAAGATCTAGATCTGCAGATGTGAAAGTTTGAAGATCTAGATCTGCAGACGTCAGTTGTGAAGATCTAGATCTGCAGATGTCAGTTGTGAAGATCTAGATCTGCAGATGTGAGTTGTGAAGATCTAGATCTGCAGATGTGAGTTGTGAAGATCTAGATCTGCAGATGTGAGTTGTGAAGATCTAGATCTGCGGATGTTGATGATGCTGATGTGATGATGTACAGATGTTGATGATGCTGATGTGATGATGTACAGATGTTGATATACAGCTGATTTTTTACGAAGAACCCTTCGCAGACGCTCTCGGGAAAAAAAATGAAGCCATGAAGCAGAAAGATATGGAAACACACCAATCTGCTTGGTGCAGGGCAATTTCATTGGGATATTCAAACAGATCCGTTACACTCTGCGAAAATCAGGCAGTGGAAAACCCATGAAAAACCCATATGTTGACATATGAACATGTCGGAAACGCGTAATTACGCGCGTTCGGAACGTTGTTTTGCCTTTATCTCCCCTTTGTCTCCCCTTTGTCTTTCCTTTGTCTCGTAGCTTTGGGTCGGCGCTTCGTTTGCCGCTGCTCTGCCGCTGCTCATGCTTGTCTCCCTTTGTCTCACGTTTGTCTCTCCTTTGTCTCGCCTTTTTCTCCAGATAGTTGCTAGCTGACAAGCTATAAGGGGTTCTTACTTGTTTATGGTAGGACCTCGAATCGGCGCTTTTGTTTGCCGCTGCTCTGCCGCTGCTCATGCTTGTCTCCCTTTGTCTCCCCTTTGTCTCCCCTTTGTTTCCCTTTGTCTCCCCTTTGTCTCCCTGTTGTGCTCTTTTGTCTCCCTTGTGGCTCTGGATCGCCGCTTTTTGTTGCTGCCGCTGCTCATGCTTGTCTCCCTTTGTCTCCCCTTTGTCTCCCCTTTGTTTCCCTTTGTCTCCCCTTTGTCTCCCTGTTGTGCTCTTTTGTCTCCCTTGTGGCTCTGGATCGCCGCTTTTTGTTGCTGCCGCTGCTCATGCTTGTCTCCCTTTGTCTCCCCTTTGTCTCCCCTTTGTTTCCCTTTGTCTCCCCTTTGTCTCCCTGTTGTGCTCTTTTGTCTCCCTTGTGGCTCTGGATCGCCGCTTTTTGTTGCTGCCGCTGCTCATGCTTGTCTCCCTTTATATTTGTCCCCCTTGGCCTTTGTCTCCCTTCACGCTAGGCGGTCTCCCCATGTCTCACTGTCTCCCCTCATGTGGCTCTGGATCGGCGCTTTGCCGCCGCTGCCCTGCCGCTGCTCATGCTTGTGTCCCTGCATGTTCATTTCCGTTGGCCTTTGTCTTCCTTCATGTTTGCCTTTGTTCGTGCTTGTCTCTCTCATGTCCCAGAGGTTTGAACGCGGCGCTGTTTCATTTCATGGTGATTTACAACAGTTGAAAAAATCGCCATTGCGTCTTTGGTACGTATGCTGTTGAAATTCTTTTTGTGTTTATGCACCCGCTATCTGGGGTCTATGCTGGTGTAATTCTCCCTTGTAGCTCTGGATCGGCGCTTTGTTTGCCGCTGCTGTGTCGCTGCTCATGCTTGTCTCCCTGTGTCTCGTCTTTGTTTCCCTTTGTCTCCCCTTTGTCTCCCGTGTGGCTCTGGGTCGGCGCTTTGTTTGCCGCTGCTTTGCCGCTGCTCATGCTAGTCTCCCTTTGTCTCCGCTTTGTCTCCCTTTTGTGTCCTGTTGTCTCCCTTTTGTGGCTCTGGATCGGCGCTTTGTTTGCCGCTGCTGAGCCGCTGCTCATGATTGTCTCCCTTTGTCTCGCCTTTGTTTTCCCTTTGTCTTTTCTTTGTCGCCCCTTTGTCTCCCCTTTGTCGCCTCTCTGTCTCGCCTTTGTTTTCCCTTTGTCTCCCGTTTGTCTCCCGTTTGTCTCCCTTGTGCCTCTGGATCGGCGCTTTGTTTGCCGCTGCTCTGCTGCTGCTCATGGTTGTCTCGCCTTTGTTTCCCTTTTGTGTGCGCTTTGGCTCTCCTTTGTGTCCCTTGTGGCTCTGGATTGGCGCTTTGTTTGCCAGTGCTGTGTCGCTGCTCATCCTTGTTTTTCTTCATGTTTGACCTCTTGGCCTTTGTCTCCCTTCATGCTTGCGTTGGCTTGTTTCCCTTTGTCTCTGCTTCGTCTGCAAGTCAAAGCAGAGGTTTATGGTACACACCCTGGAAATTCTTGTGCGCAATGCGCCCGCTATCTGGGGTCTACGCTGGTGTAATTTCCGAACCCACAGGAGCACGGCACTTTTTCGCCGGGATTTTCTGGACTTGCTTGGATGATCAAATCACATTTTTCAGCAATGCCTACTTTTGGATTTCCGAGATTGTCAGCGCCTGGAACCTCGCATAAGCGACTGTACACCCCCCCATGTCACCGCGTGAAAATAAATGAATGTGTCCGAGTGCTGCAGCTAGACAGGGCTTAGATAAAGCCTAGCAGGTCAGGTCAACCATCAATAAAACTAAGAAGAGGCACCAGGGCTTCACAGACACCTAGCATACAAACTGTCATGCTGTTCGGGATCGCATTTGAATTCATTTTTCAATTCTGGTTTCTGTTGTCAGACCATGCTTCATTGTTTCATGCGTACACACGTAAATTTGATACATGTTTCAGATTTTGTTTCAACTTGTTGCTTCAAGATGAAAGGTTGGGGAGTTGTTGACTCAATATTGCGCTAAAAGATGTGCAAAATTATTGGCCAGCGATTTTGATTTGATTGGATGGGCCGTGATTGGATTTCGGCGCGTGGGACGCCAGCATTTGAAAACCATGCAACTGGGCAGGTGTCGTTTGCGCTTTGAGTGTCTTGGAGCACCTGTTGTTCACGATTTAGGTTTTGAAATGTTTTGATTATTACTTGGCTCGATGAACTCCATTATTCAACAAATAATTGCCGGTATTTGCCATTTGGTCTGGTACCTATAGCGCATTGCAATTAGTGTTTCAAGGCTTTTATGCTAAATCAAACGCTATTGCAAAGGGCGAGTGCCACTGGACATGTTGCCAAAACGCGTGGACACCACACCGCCATTACAAACCCGTCGGTTCCAAGTCGCTGACACACACCAACTCTTGATGTAGGACAAAGTGCATTCTTGCGGCGCAGAATGCGCAGCATGCTTATACCATTCAAACCACATGACGGAAAAAAACGCGAATGTGGAAACGTTTAGACCTGTGTTTGCAAAGTGCACTGTCTAACTGCGAGTCAGTACTTTGTACCGGCCGTTTTCACCCAAAAAATGACCATAAACACCAAACAATAGTGCAGCAATTTGTTTGCTCACATCCTGTCGTGCATGTGCATCAACACATCGCTGCATCCAAATTTGGTGGATCGCGAAAATGGATTCGATCAGCTGCAAAGCGGACATCCGAGACAGTAGATAGGTGGATTGGGAGTGTTTGGCATGAGACCAAACACTGGTTGGGGGGGAACTTATGATTCACAAAACGCCCAAAACTCTCAAGACACTCTCCGGAAATTTTTGGTGATGTGATGCTGCCATTTGGGTTGCCAAACTTTGCTTGTTATGTAGACCTGAAAGCTGCCGGGTGACCCTTCAGGGCAAGGCTGGGATGAAAATGCACCAGGATGTAGAGAATGTTTGCCTTGGTCGGACTTGCCTTGTGCTCTTTTGTCGCGAAGGGAGTGCACTCACTCACGTTATGAGATTCGCAGTGGCTGCAGGGAAAACATGGGAAAACCTTAAAGAGAATACGTTTTCTTTCTTTTCTTTCCATCCATTTCCAACGCCAGCCGGAGGCAGCCGAAAGAATGGCCTTGGTGAGTACGGGCGAGCCGGACCCGTGCTCAGAGTGGGAGAGAGACAAGGTCTGTGGCAAGGCAATGTGTTAGTGCTAGGGCTGCTAGGGCTGCTAGGGCTGCTAGGGCCTGATCCATTAGCTCCCTGTGCAGTCCGTGTCACGGTACCCGGGTGGCAGACCAGTTTCAGTAACTCCATCGCCCAGGCGGCTAAGAGGCAGAAGTATACCGGTGGTGCTGAGCTTGTTGGGACCTTGGGGGCACGGGGACTCTGAAGGTTTCTCACATTACGTTCTTTCATTCTACACATGCGAAAGGTTCACATTTGCGACAATGCTGCTGATAACGGCATCTGTGCATTTGTTTGTTCCCTTTGTCGTCACAATGTGTATTATTTTACTTTTTGCGTTTCTTTCTTGTTTTCAAATCTGGTCGGACGCGGTGTCTTCAAGGTCCCAGCACTTCAAGAGCAGCTTATCCATGTGAAGAGCTTGGCAGGAGCTCGATGTTGCTGTGGCTGAGAGGATTCCGTCGAAAACTGATGTCCTAAGCAACGATTTATGATACTTGAACTTTGTTTCTGATTTGGAACTTGCTGGAAAAATGAGGTTCAGCACGTGAACAGAAAAAGTGGTCTCTTCGGGCCCACAATGTTGCTGACTGGCCATGAGGGAGAGGCACCAACGAGCAGATTACGGTAACGGTGTATCTCAAAATTGATTGCAGTTGATGGTTTCCTATGTGCAAATGTTTGATTTTTTGGCAACAACTGGGGGCCACCGTTTGATGAACACAAATGCGTGGATGATCTTGTTGACTGGTCCACACTTGCTTCAATTCGCAGTACTTCTTTTGCTACAAGAATGTGAGAAAATATGATATAATGTGAGACATTGTCACATTTTTTGCAGATTGTCCCTTGGGAAATCTTAAAAGGAAGGCAACGAGCCAGGTGTTTTGCGCAGAGTTCTCTCCTGATGGGCGAGCCTTAGCCACTGGCTCCTTTGACAAGTCTCTGTATCTCTGGCACGCTCGAGTGCTCAGTTTGTGCTCAGTTCGTTGTCAAAACTTTCAGTCTCGGTTTAGCGCTTTGGGAAGACAGGAGTTCACAAGAGTTAGCACGTTGGATTCCGCATTGATTCCGCATCAAGAAGGGCTTTGGATTCGGACTAAATTGACCCCGTTCGAGCCGCTGGCTGCTGAGCTATCCTGTTGTTGCTATCAGGTTTACGGTGAGTGCGAAAACTATGGTGTTATGAAAGGCCATGCAAATGCTGTCCTGGAGGCACAGGGATGGGTTCATTGGGTGCGGTTTGGTGCCAGCCAACATGGTCCAATCACTGCCAGGATTATATATATACTGTACGTCCTTTGTCTAATGATGATGGTATTTATAGATTCTTCGAGTGATCCCTGTTTGAGATGTCAAGCGTTTGCCGCCCGTTTGCAAGGTTCACTGGAAGCACGATGGGACCCAGCTGTATACTTGCTCGGCAGACAAGAGCGTTTGCGTTTGGGACTGCCGAACCCTGGGGAGAATTCGGATTTGGCACCAGCAAGGGGAGAATGCGTTTGGGACTGCCGAACCCCAGGGAGCGCGAGTCAGGGTGTTGTTGGCACCAGCAAGGCTGGGGTCCAGGAAACCGTCGAGTAAGTGGCATCCTTGTTGGTTTGCTTGGCCAACTTTGGTGGGGAAGTTGGATGCATGGGAGCCCGTAGGAGTGCGTAGGAGTGCGTAGGAGTCTGTAGGAGGCCAGAGTTGTGAACTAATTGCTGTGCTTGGACGCGCAGTCACAACTGGTTGACATTGGTTGAGCGGATCTTCTACCAGCTTTTTGAATGTCCGGTTTCCCTTTGTGCATTGCTTTGGAGCAGAACCCGGAGCAGTGGCAGTTTCAGCTTGTTAGATCAGCCATTAGGTTTGCATTTGATGAAAGTTAGCTACTTATGCCATCAGAAAATATGTGATGCAAACGTTGCTTTTTGGAAAGGTAATGAGAGTTTGGGACAGGTTGGAGACAGGGAGAGTCTTAAATCTGGGAGTTAGGACTTAGGAGGGTGCCAGAAGACCAGCTTTCCGGGCGAGGTACCATGTGGTGGGGGGTCAGGGGATTCACCCTGCCTTTGGTGGGTTGAGGAGGTACTGTAGCTTGGTCGATTTGGATCGATCTTTCTGTTTGCCTCTCGGTCTATCGTTGACATTCTATCCTCTCTTCTTCGCATATATAACCCATCTAGCTATTCAACTATTTCTCGAGTGTCTGTCTATCTAGGTCCTTTTTGTCTGCCTATCTATCTAGCTAGCCATCTGTCTACATTCATGGATCTGGCTAGCTAGCCATTTACAACTTGTGTTACTCCAGTTATATACCTACTAACATTTTAACCCATACCGCAGCTTATCAGTCTGTCGGTCATTCTGCTCCTGCTACCCATCATATGAAGAGTACTGCACACAGCAACGGCAGAAACTTCCAGAATATGAAGCCTACAGGAGAGGGCGGCTGGCTGCGATGAATGGATGACAAAGCAACCCACTGAAAGAGCGATAGGCGGCAAGATTAAATCAGTATACAGTATATCAAATTTCATTCTTGTTATGACTTCCCTTCCAGACCTTGCCCCCTCCGTCCTCTGCCGACCCCCTTTTCTCCTGGATTGTCTTTTTTCTCCGCACCGCGGGCGACTTTCTTTTCCTTCAGCTGTGATCGTCCACTTCTCAGGTGTAGACATTCCTCTTTCTTTGTTCCTTCTTTTCCTTCTTTCTTCTAAATATCTTCTATTCAAATTATTCAAATTATTCAAATTCTAATATCTTTTTTCTTCTTCTTTTCCTTCAAACTTCTTTGGAAAGACCAACTCTGAGACTCTTTGAGACGACCGTGATGTGTTGATCCGCCGCAAGGACCCTGAATCCGGCAAACGCTTGAAAAAGCTCAACGGCCATACAGCCATTGTGAATAGCATGCAGGCGACTCCTAAGCAGCGAGAAACTTTAGAGGTCAAATGAGGTCTTTTTAGGTCACCAGACACTGTGACTTCTTTGGTGCTCCTGGTGCTTGGACTCTGTGTGGACTCTGTGGGGACTCTGTGGGGACTGTTTCACTGCAGACTTCGCGACGTGGCGTTCCATACCTCGTCAGTGGAGGAGATGATGGTCAGCTGCGAGGGCAGAACATTGCATCGATTTTGGAACTTTCCACTTCTTTCGATAGTTTGTCTATGTTCTCTATCTCTATACTTTCTCTACATTCTCAATTTGTCTCTATTTCTTTCTCTATTTTTCTTTCACTCTTTCTATCTCTTGATCAAGACATGCAAGTCTACTGAGCACACAATGTCTTGGTTCAGAGTTCCCTAGGTGGATGTGAGGATGTTTCGCTGAGAAGGGCACAGTGACGCGCATCCTTCTTGCTGCACCATGTTTTTGCAGGTACCACAAAGTTATGGGATTTGCGAGTTCGGCGATGTGTTCGGAAGCTCAAGCTGTGGCCAAGAGCAGAGGTTGACGACAGGTTGACGACCGGTTCACGAACGGTTCACGACAGGTGGACAGCGTTGACCCAAGGTGCACACCTTTGAGCATCAGTGCCCAGGGTTGCAGCGCGCTGTTGAGACGATCCTGAGTGACTTAGTGGAATTGAATACTCGGAATGGGGCCATTGGATGAGAGAAATATATGTGTATGTGTGATTATGTGTGTATGTGTGTATGTGTATGTGTGTACGTGTGTACGTGTGTACGTGTGTACCTGTGTACCTGTGTACCTGTGTACCTGTGTACGTGTGTACGTGTGTACGTGTGTACGTGTGTACGTGTGTACGTGTGTACGTGTGTACGTGTGTACGTGTGTACGTGTGTACGTGTGTACGTGTGTACGTGTGTACGTGTGTACGTGTGTACGTGTGTATGTGTGTATGTGTGTATGTGTGTATGGGTGTATGGGTGTATGGGTGTATGGGTGTATGGGTGTATGTGTGTATGGGTGTATGGGTATATGTATGTATGTCTGTCTGTCTGTCTGTCTGTTTGTCTGTATGTATTTATGTCTTCATGTATTTATGTATTTATTTATGTATTTACTTTTGTATTTATTATGTATTTATGTATTTATTCATGTATTTGTCTATATATGTGTTTTTGTTTGTTTGTATATATATATATATATATATCTATTTTTTTATCTATTTAGTATATGTTAGTTTGCGTCCATCTGGTTGTGCTATTATTTTGCTGGGGAGCTTGTGCCAACGGGGGAACCGTGCACTGCAACGACAGCCGTGGTCGCGAGGTACCAAATCTTGGCTGTCTCCTTTGACGACACTGCGGAACGAATCTTCTCGGGGCGCGGATCACAGGGGTGCTGTTGGAGTGCAATGGGAGTGCAATGGCAGGGCAAAAATGAGGAAAGATAGGAAAGGCAAGAATGAAAGAATGAAAGAATGAAAGAATGAAAGAATAATGAACAAATGAAAGAATGAACAAATGAAAGAAGAAGGGAGAAGGTGATAGAAGGTGAGTGGAATACAGGATCAGTGGGAAAGCAGTGATGGCTAATCGCTGCACAGAAATTGCTACCAGAAACTGCCAGGTTTTTTCAATTGGGAAACTAGCAATTCTGCGGGTACCAACCAAGTACGGACACCTGAACACCAACCAATCAACCGAAAATAGCGCCATTTCTGAAGTCGGAATTCTGTTCCTATTTGGAGAGTCTACCTCGTAGGGCAAACAATTATGATAAGATTGCCAGCAGTCCTAACCTGCAGCAACCGCACTCCCAGTGATTGGATGCTTAGTTTGGCTAAACTGTTTAGAGTTTAGAGCGATGCTCTTGATCCTTGGGTTGCACAGGGCCCCCAAGGTGTTGGCTCGCTTGGTTCAATTGGGAGACAAGAAACTGTCCTCACAATACTGCTTTGAAGAAACTTGTTTCACTTCTTGTTTCGATTGGAGAAAGATGTAGTGTGATGTTTCTTTGATGTTCCTAGGATGTTTCTTTGATGTGTCACATGTGTTGTGTCAGACATTCACCAATCTTGTTGGTGTGCCATGGCACTGTAGTGGCCAGGTCGCTTGACAACACTGTTCTGATCTACGACATGAGAATGCGAGACCAAGATCCAGAGGTGCCATATTCGTGCCAAAAGTTGGCAATATGAACATGGTCAAATTACATCAAATTGACTTGCACTTCTTGTCAATGCTGAGGTGCTCGAGGGTCATGGCGATAGCATTACTGGTCTAGATGTCTCCAAGGAGGGAAGCGGACACAGTTGCAACAGCTTTGTGCTCCAAATGAATGGTCATGGCCCAGTGTAGTTGAGGCAGTGCTTAGTCGTGTGGTGTAACTCCTTTTGCTTCCTTTCTCTTCCTTCTTCCTTTCTCTTCCTTTCTCTTCCTTCTTCCTTTCTCTTTCTTTGGCTTCTTTTCGCTTCCTTTCGCTTCCTTTCTCTTCCTTTCTCTTCCGTGCTCCTTTTCTCCCCTGTGGCTTCCTTTCTAAACCTTTCTCTTTCTTTCTCTTTCTTTGGCTTCTTTTTGCTTCCTTTCTCTTTCTGTGGTTCTTTTTTGGCTTCCTTTCTCTTCCTTTGGCTTCTTTTTGCCTGCTTTCTCTTTCTGTGGCTTCTTTTCTCTTCCTTTCCCTTCCTTTCTCTTTCTTTGGCTTCTTTTTGCTTCCTTTCTCTTTCTGTGGTTCTTTTTTGGCTTCCTTTCTCTTCCTTTGGCTTCTTTTTGCCTGCTTTCTCTTTCTGTGGCTTCTTTTCTCTTCCTTTCCCTTCCTGTCTCTTCCTTTCTCTTTCTGTGGCTTCTTTTTGCTTCCTTTCTCTTCCTTTCTCTTTCTTTGGCTTCTTTTCTCTTCTTTTGTCTTCCTTTCTCTTCCTTTCTCTTCTTTTTCCTTTCTCTTCCTTGCTCCTCCTTTCTCTTTCTTTCTCTTCCTTTCTTTTTCTTTGGCTTCTTTACTCTTTCTCTGGCTTCGTTTCTCTTTCTTTCTCTTCTTTCCTCTTCCTTTCTCTTCCTTGCTCCTTTTTTCCCCTTTGGCTTCATTTCTCTTTCTTCTTCTTCCTTTGGCTTCCTTTCTCTTCCTTTCTCTTTCTTTTTCCTTTCTCTTCCTTGCTCCTTTTTTCCTGTTTGGCTTCCTTTCTCTTCGTTTGGCTTCCTTTCTCTTGCTTTGGCTTCCTTTCTCTTCCTTTCTCTTTCTTTGGCTTCTTTTCTCTTCTTTTGTCTTCCTTTCTCTTTCTTTTTCCTTTCTCTTCCTTGCTCCTTTTTTCCTCTTTGGCTTTCTTTCAGTTCCTTTCTTTTCGCTTCCTTTCTGTTCCATGCTCCTGTTTTCCTCTTTCGCTTCCTTTGTCTTTCTTTCTCTTCCTTTCTCTTTCTTTGGCTTTTTCTCTTCCTTTCTCTTCCCTCCTCCTTCTTTGGCTTTTTCTCTTCCTTTCTCTTTCTTTCCCTTGCTTTGGCTTGTTTTTTCTTCCTTTTTCTTCCGTTCTCTTGCTCTTCTTTTGAAGGTCAAAGAATTCTGCTTAGCAGTTCTGTTCTTCTGTGCTCTCATGTTGTTGAGGATGGTAACTTCTTGGCCACGAATTCCATGGACAACACGGTCGCTTGGGCCAAGCACATCAACTCCTCGTGTTGTTTGGGAAGAACATATGGGGTCAACGCTGCACGTGGAAAGAATTCTCGTCACTTTTTCAAGTGGACTTCAAGGTCCAAATTGGAATTCGAATTTGAACAAAAATACAGTAGAGACATACTTACATATACTGTATACATATATATATATATATATATATATATATATATATATA
>VSDK01000184.1:20282-39368 GCA_009767595.1 Symbiodinium kawagutii
CAGACATACAGACATACAGACATACAGACATACAGACATACAGACATACAGACATACAGACATACAGGCATACAGGCATACAGGCATACAGGCATACAGGCATACAGGCATACAGGCATACAGGCATACAGGCATACAGGCATACAGGCATACAGGCATACAGGCATACAGGCATACAGGCATACAGGCATACAGGCATACAGGCATACAGGCATACAGGCATACAGGCATACAGGCATACAGGCATACAGGCATACATACATCCAGACATCCAGACATACAGACATACAGACATACAGACATACAGACATACAGACATACAGACATACATACATTTTTTGCTTTTTTGGAACATAAATCGAGCATAATGGGTTTACACGTCGGCTTTGGAGGTCCAAGGTGTTTTTCGGTCCATTCATGGTGAACCCAATCGTAAACCACTGGGTCGTGAACAACTATTGCTCTACACATGCAATCATGTACTCCCAAGCAAGTTGGCGCAAGTCAATAAGCATATCAGATTATGAGATGATCCTACAGCCTCGAGTGCAAATTTCGGAAGTGCGTGTGCTAAAATAGAATACCGCTCGCGTCAAGCAGCCCCCTAAATGCCATCCAATGTATATGTTCATAAGGATTCCATTTTCATGCCGATGGCACAAGTAGCAGGAAATACGCATGGAAAGGCTTGAGCGTGAAGAAGAAGAAGAAGAAGAAGAAGAAGAAGAAGAAGAAGCACAGAAGCGTTTTAGAGCACAGTAGATGGCCGAAGTTCAAGTATATTTTGCAGCTTCTTGTCTTCTTCCCTGGCCAATCTTTTTTTCCTCTCTCTCTCTCTCCCTCTCTTTCTCTCTGATTCCTTCCCTCCATATTTCCAAATGGGATCCTCATTGAATTTCCAGCTCTGGGGCCAAAATCCAATCATTGAGGTGAAACAGGAACGTTTCCCAGCATGTTGCCAGCATGTTCCCAAGTGTTTTCCAGCCTGTTCTCACCTGTTTCCCGCTCCTAACCAGTTTCCAGTCTGTTGTTCCAACCCGTCCCTGGTCCCGTTCCCAGCCAGTTTCCCAGCCAGTGCTTAACCAACTTTTCGCTTAACCCGTTCCAGTCCCTTCCCAACCTACTGTCCATCTTGCCATTTTTTGGCCTTTTTTTGGCCCTGAGGCTCCTTGCAAGAAATGGGGGACAAAAAGCCAGCAAAGTCAATTGAATAGATGACACTGACAAATTCAACGATGCGTATCAGACGTTTCTTGGATTAGCCGAAACCGGGGACGCAATGAAATCATGTATTGCATCACACTCTTTTGGAGGCACGAGTAGATGTACTGAGTAGATGGGGCAAGTTCTGTTCGCTGTTCTGGAAAATAACTGCTAGTAGATGGCGACACCTCAAAATCCCGATCCATTCTTTCTGGTGTAGTATATGAATACGGGTGCAATCATCCGGAGACAAATGGACACATCGGAACATGATTTCACCTACAGCAATCGGATGCTGCTGAGAGGGTGGTTCACTGTCCGACCACAGATGAAAGTCCAGCCAAAGCTCATGGAATCATAGGTTTTTGGCTTTGAGAGACAAAGTTGGTCTAGTGACATTCCATGATCAGTGAAGAGTTGGACACATGTCGCCAGTCCGCATCTTTAGACGTGTTAAGCATGAACGAATCTTTAAGGCGGCTTTCACAGAGCCGTGCTTAGCTTTGTGCCAAGAAATCCTCGTGGCTGGGCCAGGTCCGCATTTGGGACGTTCGGCCCTTTGCTGGCCAAAGGACTTCCGATGAAAACGGTCGACATGTTGAGAAAGTTCAAAAATGCAAAGATCGCATGGGTGGATTAGAAAAAGGCATCTCATTTTCAAAGGAAAAGGGTTCCTTTGAAGTTGGATATTCCCACTTGCGTCATGAGACGGAATCAGCGTGGTGAGGAATAGATGCCTTCGAATCATGCGAGGCTGGGCGTACTGAAGGCAGAAGCATTGAACATGGGAACACAATGGGACAGCGGAGGCATCAAAAAAAGTTAAAAGGGATCGAAAAGAAAATGGATAGGGATCAAAAAATGATCTAAAGGAACAAGGAAGGAAGGAACGAAGGAAGGAACGAAGGAACAAAGAAAGAAACGAAGGAAGGAACGAAGGAACGAAGGAACGAAGGAACGAAGGAATGAAGGAAGGAACGAAGGAACAAAGGAAGAAATGAAGGAAGGAAGGAAGGAAGGAAGGAAGGAAGGAAAAAGGAGGGAAAAAGGAAAGGAAAAAAGGAGGGAAAAAAGGAGGGAAAAAAGGAGGGAAAAAAGGAAGGAAAAAAGGAAGGAAAAAATGAAGTAACGAAGGAACGAAGGAAGGAACGAAGGAACGAAGGAACAAAGGTAAGACGGAACGAAGAAAGGAGAGAACGAACAAAGGAAGGAACGAAGAAACGGAGAAATGAAGAAACGAAGAAACGGAAAATGAAGAAACGAAGAAACGAAGAAACGGAGAAATGAAGAAACGAAGACATGAAGAAACGAGGAAACGACGAAATAAAGAAATGAAGAAATTAAGAAATTAGGAAATGAAGAAATGAAGAGACGAGAAAGAAGGGAAGGAAGGAAGGAAGCAAGGAGGGAAGGAAGGGAGGAAGGAAGGAAGGGAGGAAGGAAGATGGAAAGGAAACATATAAAGGAACGAAAATCATCACTATGACTGTCATCATCATCGTCACCATCATCGTCACCATCATCATCACCATCATCGCCAAAGCTTTGGTCACCATCACTGTCTTTGCGTCGCACTTCGTTGGGTCCCCTCCCTACCGCGCAGCGCTGGGCATGAAATCTGCAATGCTGGGTGGGTGTGTTCCCCAATGCTGCACCTGCTATTTCGTATCAGCACCTGGGGGTGTCACTACCGATACGAGCAATGGCAAGAATACAAACAACGACAAGAAGACGACGACAACAACAACAACAACAACAACAACAACAACAGGAACAGGAAAACAAAAAGATAAGAATCATTGTATCGAAATCATGATTGTCTATTAGTATTCATGTCAATAAGAAGACTGGGAAGTCCAGAGTACCAACCCTCTGATAGCACATCAGCAATCCATGCCTGAAGAAGTAAGGGTGGTTTGTGAGCAGCAAACCGAAGACCATAAACCCTAATGCCACCAACCCTTGAACCAAAGGCCTAGAAATATAAATCCTCAAAACATACCTAGGAAACCCTAAAACCATACATCGATCAACCCGAAAGACCACTGACTAACAGCATAAAACCTAAATCCACACACCCTAAAAAACACTACAATGTTGAATTGGCGGGGTATGTCATGTCAACTTCAACAGCATCAAACCCTAAAACCACTAAACCTAGAAGCGTAAACCTCAAAAGATGTATCTGAAGCAGTGGTGAGAAGACAAAAATGACACTTTGATGACTTTTTGTTTTTTGATCCGGCTCCCGGGAGCTGAGGCTTGGAGCTGTCCGACAAGTCCAATTTTACTTTCATTTGTCGATCCCTATCAACTTTTTTAAATCCGGTACACCCGTGGGGCGCCCGCAACTACTACACTTATCTAGTCTTCAAAGGTAGCCAAACCGCTGGTTTGTTTTGCTCTCATTTTTGTTCCAATCTAATTCCAGTGGTTGCTTGAGCGCCGACCGGGACACATAGTTGCGTAGTGTTTTGAAGTTGGTGAAAGATGGAAATAGATGTCACTAAAACTAGCGTCAGCCAACTGAAGTTGTTCTTGCTTTGGCAAGCATTGGCAGATACAAGATCTCCAAATACCACACGCATTTGACATTTTATAGAGGTTCCTCCAAGTTTGTTCTATTTCTGCCATGCTTGCTTTGACCTCAGGTGCCACACACAACTTTGAGAAGAACCTCCTGCGCGTTGGGCACCCAAGAGATGTGAGGCAGAAACAAAACTTACCAACTCTAGAGGCTTTGTCAAATGACGTAGTTTGCGGATTTTGTTCACAGTTTGTTTTTATGATTTTGTTCACAGTTGTCTTAATCGAATTGAATAAATGACTTGAATATTCTGAATATGAATCTATTGATTCCTAATTTTCAATCTGATTCCCGTTGTATTCCGATATTCACGTTGAGTTTACGTGTTGCAGCCAGGTGCGGTGGTCAGAGAAGGATGCGCTGCTTGCAGCCGGATCAGCATGCCAGAACGTGCTCCTGGCTGTTTTACGGAGAGATCATAGTATGACTCAGTATGACTTGCACAGATAGAATACCAAAGGTCACAACACTGCATAGATCTGTTTCCCATGCTCAAAACGGTTGGTTAAAACGTTTCATATTGTCAGATTCGATTACTCCTCAAGCTGACACCAAACGTGGGTTTTGGTGTTCCTGAATTCTGAACCAAGATTCCACAACGATACTCGTGTCAATATGGTATACTTTGCCTTTTGGCCCAGGTGAATATTTGGGACATGAAGATGCTTCAGCTCGCCTACAGGTTCGCTGGCATGATCCAGACATTGACAAAGATTTTTCAAAACATCCAATGGTCACATTTTCTCCAGGTGTGTGTGGAGTCAATCCTTTTATTTACTTTTAGCCTCATCCACCGCAGACTTTGAGAAAGGTTTGCTTAACAACGACATACGGATCTTTAGGACCTACACTTCGTTGTTTTTTGAGGAGACGGATCTTGATCCGTCAACTTCATGCACCAATCTGAAACGCCGTCCTCGCCAAGGCTTCCAGGACACACGGGCAGTGTGAACGAGGTCTGCTTCCACCCCAAAGAGCCCATCATTGCCTCGGTCGCCTCCGACAGGACACATCAGGGTCTCACTGTAGAGAAACAGATGCGCAAAACATATGCAACAACATATGAAAACATATCAAATCACAATAAATAAATCAATAAATAAATAAATAAATGAATAAAGAAAGAAAGAAAGAAAGAAAGAAAGAAAGAAAGAAAGAAGGGGGTGAACAAGTAGATAAATCAATTCTATAATATTATGTATTCTCTCAATTTATGATATTATGTAAGACAATTTGAGAGGAAGAAAAAAGAATAAAAATAAGAAATAATAATTTTATAATATTATAATATTATGTATCATTTATGTATTATCTCATTGTTATCTCAATATCTCTGTAAGAAATATCTCTGTTCACAGGTTGAGAGGGTCGTTGTGCCTCCAGGATGGTCTTCATGGGAGAGCTGGGCGACTGAGCGGTAGTGCAACGGTCCAGGAGAGTCACAAGGAGAGTGTCCATTGACGAAAAAACATCATTTCCTTCACCTGGCCTAATGTCCTAATGAAGTCAGAGACAGTAGGCTAGAGTGGGCCCATTAGGCAGGACTTGACTCGGACTTGACCCTTCAAAAAGCTAGGGGTCTTTGGGATCTCTTTCGATTGCCACATTTGTTCGCTCTTGCATTTGTTGTTAGCGCTTGTCATCAATGCCACCTGACCTCCACCTGACCTCCATGCTGCTCCGTCATGGACCCAGCGGATCACCGCATTGTGGAGCTTGTAGCGACGACAAAAAGGCACTTTCCGCGCTTGCTTAGAGCTGCTCTGCATGTAAAACACACGTGACTTGCACAGAATGCAGACTCTTTGATATTGCATGGATTGGTGTCAGGGAGTAAAATCCATATTGGTCTTTGCAAAGAAAACAGACTTCTATCTTGGCTCCGGTAAAAGGAGCAATGCGTGCAGAGCATGCAGCCAAAATATGGACAGTCATTTGATCTCAAGACTGACATCCAACCGCCCTGTACTTCTGGCTCTGCAGATGGTGAAAACGGCAACACTCCCATGCACATGGGAAGAATCTAGTCATGAAGGAAACCCGAGCAAAGAACATCAATCGCAGAAATTGATCCCCAGATTTCCCAATTTCAGAAAAAACTCCGTGTCACATTGGCCATACCGTCCTGGTTTCAACAAATTGACGAAAACTGGGTTCCTGTAGCATGCTGTGGCTAGCATTAGCTGGCAGAGTTTATTTTGGACTCAGAGTGAGGGGGGGGGGCCAGGGCGACCAATCCAGTGCTTTAATCAATCATTTTGGCTCCCCTAGACTCCTCCGCCCAATGTGACCGCTTTGTCATAGGATTGATTCCTCACAAGTTTAGGTATTGAAAGCTCAAACTAAATCAAGCATTGAGGAAGTGAATCTATCTAAATCTGTAGGTTTTTCGTCATGTATGTGTAGATGTTGTGGAGGCTTCCCAGAAATCGAACGCAACTGTTGGATCTGTAGCCTGCGCCCGGCTTCAACCTATCCGATTCCATCCTGACTGGGCTTCAAATTTGCAATTCTATCGTTCAACAAATTGCAAGCTCCCCAAGTTTTTTTCGGACTTGAACATTGCTTTCTCATATCCAAAGTGGACACCAACCAAGAGACAAATGCTGGGTTACAGCCTTGCCAAAAGAATCGAGGTGCTTTGGTAGGCCAATCCTTTGAGCAAAAATGCTTCATGGTTCGCAGCTTTGTTTTTGATCTGGTCATGAAGAATCTCATGGGGGAACCGTGCCCCGCAACTTCAAAATTATACGACCGCAGAACCAGACTCCATGAGTTGAATTTGTTCGGAAGATCTGTGGGGGGATAAAAGAGATGAGTGAAGCAGAAAGGCGAGGATAAACAAACGGACGGAAACTCTGGAACGATGATGAAATAAATAAATAAAGAAACGCAGAGCCAGAACACGCACACCAAAACACCATCACCAGAATACAAAACCAAAGCAGCGCAACCACCACATCACCACCTCGACAACACAAATGAAAACCCACTGGAACACAATCCAAACACAGTACCAAGAACTGGGAGCAGAAAACACGAGCACCCAAGCACCAGCAGCAGAAAGCACCAGCACCAAAGCACCAGCAGTAGAAAACACCAACAGCAAAAAAAACAGCAGCAGCAGAAGACGCCATACTACAACCACCAAAATACCAGCAGCAGAAAAGACCAAACAGAAACACCCACACCAAAACACTGACATCAAACAAGGACATTTTCCAGATGTCCAAATCGTCACCTCTAAAATTATGGAAGACCTCGAAGACCTCTCTCCAAAAATGGTTGAAAATATGAAAAAATGTCTTCATCTTCGGTTCCTTTTCGGTTCCTTTTCGGTTCCTTCAGCCAGGAGCGGCCCCAGATCTGCGCCGCGGAAAAGAAAGACATTTCGAGACGAAGTCTTCACGCTGCAGCGATCGCGGGGGATGTCGTCCTATTGGGAGAACCCAAAGAACCCAAGGGAGGCAATGCTTCTCATTGATGCAATGCCTTAAAGTTGATGCCTCTCTAAGTTTTCTTTAAAAAAAAATCGCGTTGCAATGCCCAAAAGTCGTAGGGGGTGTTCCGAAAAAGTAGCCCATCGCCACTTGCCAAACTTGCACGGGGCGTGATCGTCAGTCTTGTTTGATTACGATGCTCACGCACCCTTGCGTGTTCATGTTGATATGTCCTGCGCGAAGCTCGCGAATATCTACCCCAGAGAAATAGATGATTGGAAAACAAACAAGGAAGGCCATTCAGAAGTCAAATCGGAAGGCAAACTGGGAGACAAACAAGTGTCAGGGGCGACAACGAGAAAACGAAAAAGAAACATAGTAAAATCTGAAGAACAAAAACAAACGAAAAAAAACAGAAAAAACACAGGGAAAAAAGGAAAAAAGGAGGAACACAACAAAAATGACAATTATGACGAGATGACAGTTTTTGGCTGGATCTAATTTCTTGGCACCACCGGAACGGTAGTCTCTATTGGGGCCAACCGTCCGACACCCTGGCAACGGAAGACGATGGTGAAAGGCACGTGTTTCTGAAAAAGGTGGTGCACCAATATGGCACAAGGCAAGAACAGAATTTCCAGAACAAATATAATAAAGGAAACAAATGGTTGACATGGTGTAGATGTTTGATGAAGATGGTGGTGGTGGTGGTGGTGGTGGTGGTGATGATGCTGCTGCTGCTGTTGCTGCTGCTGCTGATGATGATGATGATGATGATGATGGTGGTGGTGGTGGTGGTGGTGATGATGCTGCTGCTGCTGTTGCTGCTGCTGCTGCCGATGGTGATGATGATGATGATGATGACGACAGGGACGACGACGACGACTGCCTCCAAAACGCTCGGCGCAACATTTTTTACCTGGCAATCCCGTGGCCGCAGAAATTTGGACGACCATGTCTTACTTGGAACAATGAGGCCACTTCGAACACGTTGGAATGGGAAACAGCTAGCGTTTAATTCGGAATGGCGGTTCTGTTTGGCTGACGATTTTGCCCAATACTGCTTGCGAAAGCGGCCTGACCATTGCATGTTTCAAAACTTTCACGTTTTGAATGCCCCTTGCCTGCGGACGTGCAAGCGCAAAATCGCAAAAATTAAAGCCGTCATAGACATCATCATCATCACCACCACCACCACCACCACCATCATCATCATCATCATCATCGTCGTCGTCGTCGTCGTCGTCAGCGTGGTCATCATCATCATCATCATCAGCAGCAGCAGCAACAGCAGCAGCAGCATCATCACCACCACCACCACCACCACCATCATCATCATCATCATCATCATCAGCATCATCATTGTCATCACTGGCACCATTGTCATCATCATCATCATCATCATCATCATCATCATCATCATCATCATCATCATCACCATCATCATCATCATCATCATCATCATCATCATCATCATCGTTGTCGTCATCATCACTGTCATCATTGTCAGCTTTTTCAACAACAGTATTTTCATCAACTCAACATCATCATCACCATCATTATCATCACCATCATCGCCATCATCGTCATCAACACGATCATCAGCATTATCATTATCATCGTCATCGTCGTCACCATCATCATCACCATCATCGTCATGGTCATCATCAGCACGATGGTCATCGTCGCCATTGTCGTCATGATGATCATCATCATTATCATCATCATCATCATCATCATCATCATCATCATCATCATCGTCATCGTCATCGTCATCGGCATCGTCATCGTCACCATTGTAGTCACAACAACCCAACGTCCAATATTGTCATGGTGTGCATGTCAAAAGCCCGCAATTTTGTACAGAAAATGATCCCAACACATGTTGCCAGGAGGGGCAACAATGGAGTGTACCAAATTGCAAAGCTGCATGTTCAAAATTTATAAAGCGCGAAGGCGTACGTTTTTGTAGCCAACACAATAATGGGACGAAAAGCGGAAGATGCATTGCAAGTGGTGTTTGATGAAGTGTGTTGGACGAACAATGTGCAAAATTTCCATTTCCTGGGCGGCATCGTGTTTCACAAATTTTGTCGACATTGCGTTTTTCACGCTTATGCACGTAATGGGCAACCAATCGGCACACCGGTTTCGATTCGATTCGGTTCGACTCGAGTCGCTTCGACTCGATTGGGTTTTTTTAGCCACAACCAAAACAAGTAGTTAAACTCACAATCGAAAGGGGCAGGTAAAACATGGCCCTGCTGGCGATATTTTTGTTGCGAAATAGCTGTCGGTTCTACGAATTTGCGCGGCCTGTTTGCTGCTCAGCCGTGCATCGGATTTGTGACATGTCTGGAACCCTTCGTGCTCGCAATGCGTCGAACTGGGCCTTGTGCTCAATTCTGCCAAGGGCCCCCCTCAAACCAAGACCCTCCAACCAAAGCGGACTTCTCCACTCCAAAGATTTTCCAAATACTCAGGGACGCTCATTGCACCATCAGCGCATGAAACTGAGCGAAGACTAACTTGATCCGCAGATTGGTGGTCGTCCAACAAGGAATGCACACGAAGTCGCAACAACATGGCGAATATTGGTATTGGTGTCCAAGCGTTTGGTTTGGTAAACCCCCCTTGTTTTGGGCAACGTCGTGATCAAACAGTGCGGTGCCACGAGGATGCAAACCAACAAATGCAAAGTACCGCTGGCCAGTCGCTAGCTTCATACAACGAATATGCAAGATCGAAAAAATGGTCACGCTACTTCGATGCAGTCGTCGCCGTCTGTCGTTACCAACGTGGTGTGAGTTAAGTGGGCGTTCTCGCTCCAGATTCCTGTGGGTGATGTTTGGCCCCCTCCCCGGTTCGGTCGGACACCGAGTGCCGCGTCGAACGGGCTCGAGCGAGCGAAGCCGAAGCAGACACCAATACCCAAACACGCTCAAAACCCAACGCCGTTAGGTTACGCAGCGCCCTTGGGCATCATGAGGGACGTCACCCAGTTCCAAAATTTAATGCCGCTAATGCATTAAAAAAATTCGGCCGTGCCGGTTTTAGAGGAAGGGCTGACGCGTCATGATGGCGTCATGGTCATCATCCTGGAGTTCGAAAGGGCACAAGGGTTTTTCAAATCCCCGCTTGGAACGTGGGACGCTGCGTCGGGGGAAAGCAATGGGCGCGAAAAAAAGTTATATGCACCAGGATATCAACGATGTTTTTTTTCGCGCCTTTTTCTGTGTCAAATCGCTGGAAAACAATTCGGTCGGGCCCATTGTTTAGCCACCCGGCATTTCTGGAGGGAAAAGATAATTCAGTGGCATCCATTGCAAAATTGGGACAGTAAATTCACATCTTGCCCGAAGAGGAAACCTGGGAGGCCGAATGACTTTGACTTGACTTTGCGCCCGCGCGTCCGAAGACAGCCCAATTTAGGGCGCCGGCGAGTGAAACATGTGTCCATCAGCAGCATCATTGATTGTTCATACAGAAAGCTACAAACTCATCACTGAAAGCCAGCCATGCGCCAGGATCTGTCGTTGCAACATTCCAAGGCCCCAAAATTTTGTATCGACAAAACGCTTCGGGCTTCGAAGCCCATGTGGAACCAGGCTTTCCAATGCGTGAGCCGCCGCGAGGGGACCAATCCAAAATACGGCGAACCCTACGACAGGTAGGTAACGACATGATGTACGAAGCAAGTTTCCAGTGTTGCCGCAAGCAATAAGATGACCAAAAACGAATGCCAGCTTGCTCGACAAACATCCGCACACGGTCATTCCATGTATGCAGGATTTCATGCCATGGGAGGCCGAATGACAAGTTTCATTCTTTTGCAAAGGCATATGTAGCTAATGCCCCTTGGTGGCGGAAAGCGTCTAACCTTGTCACCTGGCACATTCATCGACAGAAATATATTCAAAAAACCACGAACTTTCGAGTGCCACTCTGCGGCACTTGCCCCATGTCCCTGGGGTGACGTAGGCGGAGTGTTTCACTTTGACCCGGACGGGCGAGACAGAAGCAGACACGTCTTTTGTGTGCCACGAGGCCAAGTTGGTAACATCCGTTTGTGTTTTTGCTGGCGCCGTGGGTTCAAACGACGTTTTTCCACAAAAATTTTCCGAAATTTGAAGTTTGATGCTGTGCATGTCGTGGCCGGCACGCGATTGCACGCAGTACGCCGCAACGCCAAAAGAAATTTTCGTTCGAAATTTTGCGGAAGCATTTATGGTAACCATGCCGCGGGTCCGGCTTGAAGCACTTTGACTTTGACTTTGCGCCTGCTTGTCCGAAGACAGCCCATTTAGGGCGCCGGCGGGTGAAACGCATACAAACCTTGCATCGAGATGCATCACGTCAACAACTCAACCACTGCAAAAGTGGACGAAATCGTCAATGAATATTGTCCACTGCCAAGCGTCTAAGGCATTCACCATCCAACTACCCAATCCTTCGTATCTGCAAAAAAGCCATCGGTTTCGATTCCCAAGTGAAGCTTGGACGTCCGACCCGATGACCTGATATGGGAAGCCAAGATAACACCCGCTTCAGCCAGCGACAGGCGGGCAGTGTTGCAACGTAGGCGGCAAATTTCCAATGTTGTCGTAAATAGTAAACAGACCATGGGACAATCCGAGCTTGAATAGCAAAACTCATTCCATTGGTGTAGCACATCATGCCAGGGAAGATTTCAATCAATTCCAGCTGGGGGCCCCGCCACTGAGCGTAAGAACTTTCTGAACTGTACGTCCGTCTTTTGCAAGTCAGTGCGATAAATCGTTCTGTGGGCAGCCGCAAAAACAAGCTACTGGCGTCACAACAGCCTGGAAAAACTGCAGGCGTTTGCAAACAGATACCCGTCGGTCACAGAATGTCCTTGTTTGCACATAATGTTCTAACAGCAGATTGTAAATGGAAATCTGCATCAGCTGTTGCATTCTTAGACCCACGAGGTGACAGCATGCATCCCAGCCATTTGTGACATGAAAATGAATCGACCACGTCTACGTGCTCACCCAACCCAGTGACTAAGAACGGCGGCGGCTGTGCTTGGATGGTCAAGATCTTCGTTTTACTGGCGTTCAGGCACAAACCGACCTCACGCAATCTGTCCACCAAAAGGTCCAGCAAATGAATAACTTCTGAAGCACAACGAGCAAAAATCAAGATGTCATCTGCAAAACGCAAATCCAACAAATTCGGTTGACCATCACCTAAATCAAGACCGAGATGCTCGACGTCGGCCCGCCATTTTCGCATGGCATCCTGGAGGACAACACAAAAAAGGCGAGGGCTAAGGACACAACCCTGCCGTACACCTGCTTTGATGTCGAACTCCTCGCTCTCACCTGAAGTTGATGCAATGCGACCTTTTTGTCCTGCATATGCCCTCTCCAAGCACCAAACCAAATGATGTGAAACGCCTTGCGTCCGGAGTGCCGTCCACAAAGCTTGCCAATTGACTCGATCGAATGCTTTTGAAAGGTCAGGACTGACAATCCACAACGGCACATTTGATTGCAACGTTTTGTCCAATAATAAAATCGCTGTGAGCAGGTGTTCTTCAATGCGCCGGTTTCGTCGGAACCCATGTTGTTCTTCGGGCTGGTGGGAGTCAAGCATATCCTCGCTGCGGCGCAAAACCATGCAAGAGGTTTTGTAAAACAGTCTCACGTTTGCAATGGGTCGAAAATCGCTCACCTGCAACGCCTTCGCCTTTTTCGCCAGCATTGTGAACAGTGTTTTGTGCCAAGTGTCAGGGACTTCGTCATAAGATAAAATAGTATTAAAAATGTCCGGCTTGAAACATACAGTGGAATTGGTGGTTTACTACACTGGAATTGATGGTTTTCGGCAGTGTGACTTTCTTTTTCACTGAGTTTTACACATTTCGAGGCGAGTGGCGTCGAAACCTGTTAGCCACAAAGGCTGCCCATTTAAGGTTCAGGCAGTGAAACTGCAAAAAACAATTGCGAAATAGAAACGGAGGCCTCACAGTTTGCAGAAATTGAAAAAATCCGTTTCATGCCGTGTCCAGACTTGTTGATCAGCATTACAAACCATCCAGTGGCCCCAGTTCTTCCACCGAAAATAAACACCTCTCTTATCAGTCCATGTTTTTACGTTAAAACAATTACCAATTCTAACCCAAAACTTCGCTTGTTAAAAAAACATTCAAACAATTAGCAATAAATCAATCCAATTAGTTCCTCATCGTGCACCTATTTTGCTAATTTGTCACGTGGTTGTGTTTCAAGTTGTTTTTGAACGTTTTTTTGTTTCACCAATCCAAGTCAAGTACTGAAGATGTAGCTGGTGTTGTGTTGATCCTGAATAAGTGTTCATCTGGACCAAATGTCCCAATGCTCCATTGTTGCTTCATGGACATAAAGCTGCACGTTTTTATTGAAAATTCCACTTGACAACTTTGACTTTGACTTTGATCCTGCATGCTGGTCGGCAGCCCCTTTGGGCGCAGGAAGGGTGAAACGAAACTCAGGACAAATTACAAAAGTTGCCAAAATCATTCATTAAATTCATCTACATATCGGCATCACGAGCAACCAATTCCCAGTCTCCAAGTTGTCGATATCGAGCATAGGCAACGAGCTTGGTTGGCCACATGTACCGAGGATATCCAGATTTGCGACGGCCTGCCGGTGACCAAGCAAGCGAACGGTGAACCCAACGCTCAGCCGGAAGATATACCCAATTTCCAGTATTGCTCCAAGCACCGTTGGGACCACATTTTCACACCAGAGCTCGAAGCAAAGGCACGGGCACGTGCATTCCAGCAATGAAGGATCTCGTGCCAAGGCTTGGTCCAATCAACATTTCCTGGCGGGCCAACGATGATCCGAAGAAATTTCCGGCAAGCAACATCCATTTGATCGAGATCACGTTGATGGATGGAGCGGTGCCCGGCAGCAAAAAGAGCGACAGGGCTGACGACTGCATCGAAGTAACGCAATCGGCCTTTCAATGTTGCATTTTTGTCACATAAAAGTTGGCGATTGGCAAAGAAAGCTTTGCAAGCAGCCTGTAAATGGTGGTTCACATCTGGGTGTGTCTTGGAATCAAGTCCCACACACAAAATGCAACCAAGCCATTTGTGCCCTGATGTCCCACTTTGGATTTGCAATTTGCGACCTTGTTATGTCAGGAGAAGCGGGGGTGGCCTACTTTCGTTTGTCAGAACGATTGTTTGCTCAGCATTCAATAGGAGACCAACTTCTTCAAGCTCGTGCATGAGGGAATTCAAAAGGAATAAACATTCATCAGCTGTCCGTGCAAATGACAATATGTCGTCAGCGAACCTTAAATCCAACAAGCGTTGCATCCCGTCACCGAAATCAATACCAGCACCTGCCAATTCGACTGTGGAACGCCACTTTGGCATGGCCCATTGAAGAACCGCAGAAAATAAGCGGGGACTAAGAACTAATTCCACTTGACAAATAAGTATATTTCAAAATTCAAAAAATTAACGAAGTTAGCCCCAGCTATGGTGGAAGCACTGAACTTTCTGGAGTTACCAGTTTGGGATGTGAGTGTTTATGAATTCGGTTTTTGCCGACGTTTCGGTGAACAACAGGGCATGAAGAGGACAGGTCGTGAAAGTTTTCGTTTTGTTGGAACCCGTGCTGTGGCCAGCGGCGCCTCCGCTCAGTGACCAGTTTGCCCTTGTGATTACACCATTTTTTCGACAGGGTTGGCAAAATCAATTTATTTGCGATGTGTTTTGCCGACGTGTTCTTGTGGAGACAATGTTCTTCACGACCAACGTTCAAAAAATTGGGCTGATGAGGCTGTTTGTCAATTTTCACAGTATTGCTGTGATAAGCGTGTTTCCGTAGTTTGTGCTTTTGATTCGCCCAATATTGTCAAAATGAAATAATTTGCCCATGGCCCCCGAAAGACATGGGGAGACTGCCAAAAAGTGAGAGGTCAAAGGCATTGAATTCCGAAAACATTTTTTTTGTTGATGGATGTGCCGGGGTTTTTGCCGCGTTGACTTTCTGGCGCGTGGTATGGTTTTTGCTTTCTTTTGCGCACGTTCAAGTTCCGAACTAATGTCCATGGAGGACATGGGGCACGCGAACCCATTTGGATGGCATTCATATTACAAAGTGTTGCGAATAAATATGAATTGGGCTTGGCCATTCCGGCTGCCGGTTTTTTTTCCTCCGACGCAGGCATTGAAAAATTGTGGGTGTGACAAAATGATGTGAAATTATCACATTTCTTCCGGTAGGCGGCCTATTCCAAGTGCATTTTGTTCAAAACTTGCTCGGTCAAACTTTCACTGGACACCTGTGCAGTACACGTTGTGGCCACCCAGTTTGTTGTGCAATCCTCGTTGCAAATTAAAACTGTTTTGTGACCAGCTGTTGACTTCACCTTCGGACATTGTGACATCGCAGGGCCGATTGCACGCGGAAATTCATCCGAACCATTGCTTCTCGCCAAAATTCATCATGCGGTAAGCATACGTGGCCAACCAAGGATTGTCACCCTGGTGGCTTGTTTTGGAGCTGGGCATCGGACAATCCACAAACAGGACTTGACGAAACTGGACATTGAGTGTCGCAAACTTTTATGTATTGGGACGCCCTGTGGTGGATTGGGACCAACCTTGGCACGAAATTCTGCACGTTTGGAATGACAGGGTGCGAATTCATTTGCAACAAACTGGCATTTCGTTGTGGTCTCATGTCTGTTTACGTCAGCACTGGAAATTTGCTATGTACGTTGCCAATCTTTCTGAGGAACGTTGGGCCGAGCGTATAGTTCCATGGATGCCTTCTGGTCACACATCCGGGGGTCGACCTCATCACATTTGGACTTCAAAACTTGACGCGTTTTGCAGATACAGAAACTTGACTAACCCGGAACTTGGGTCATTGGTCTTCAGCAGCGAGGGACACTTCAATGTGGATGTCCCTGATCGAGGATTTTGTCGGATTTTGTATGTCTTGAATGTTTGTAAATATCAGTTTGTTTCACGGCATCCTGCGCCCTAAATGGGGTTCGCTCACGGGCATGCAGGCTCAGACTCAAACTCAGACCAAGGATTGTAACATCTTGTGTTGTGTGGTGTCCATGGGTTTCCATTTCATACTTCGTCCAGGGCATTGTTGCCAAACCCAATAGGATTGTCGGCGTCACCGCCGCATCAAAAAACCGCCAGCAAAGTTTCCCTCGAACCTGTTGTTTGTCAACAGGTGCCGGTGATGATTGAATTTGCACCCGGACATTTGCACACGGTGTCGAAAACCATTTGGTCCTCTTTTTTCCGGGGCCAAATTTGTACAACATTTTCGACCCGCATATTTGTGGGATGAATTTTGATCAAGTATGTGCACCAAATCATCGGAGGAAGTGATGTCAATGCAGGGGCGTCACGGGTCGTCAATTTTTTTGTTTTCGAAAAACTCGATTGCAATCCGACTTTGGTAAACATTTCGCACAATGTCTCAAGCATGTTCAGCAATTCGACTTTTGTTTTCGCATACATCACAACCTCATCAGCGTAATGAATATTGGTAAGCCGCTCAAAAAGATCGACGTCCACCCCGTGATCTGTCAAGCGTTGCTTCCATGACAACATGGCATGTTCCAGTCCAGCATTGAACAAAACATGATTCAGGACATCACCTTGCCTTATTCCACGTTGAGTAGGAAAAGGCGTGCTGCCTTCCACGCTGCCAATTTGGTTTGGTCCTTGTAAAGGTAAAGAAGCAATCGAACATAATTTTCTGGAATTCATTGCTGACCAATGGGACCAATGGTTGTGAACAGCGAAGCGTATTCAATTTGAACAAATGCCTTTCTCAAACCTGTGCTTGCCATCCCAAGGTCCGACCCCCAGCAAACCGATATTTCAATGACCGATTCAAACACAACACGTGCATGTTCAGCACTCAGCCTTGGTACAAATCCACATTGGTGCATCACCTTGAACGTGCTCCAAAAATGTTCCAAGCGGTTGTGCAGCAAATTGCTGAATAGTAGTTGGTGCGTGATTTGAAAGATGACAACCCGCCTCCAATTCGATGGTGCTGTCAAACCCGCACTTTTTGGCAACATGGCGACAATCATTTTCAGCCAATTCTGTTCCAAATTTCCCGTGGCCAGAATGCACTTGAACAGTCTCAGCAAGGTATTTTGCAATTCCCAGCTACCATGTTTGAACACCTCCAGGGCGACGCAGTTTGTATCAGCACCTTGCCAAGCAAACTTGCAGTTCATGACGGGTGAACGGGGCAATTTTGCTTCCAAGTTTGGCTTTCACTGTCGTCCGCATCAATTTCTTAGGACAATTGATCGTGAAAACATCCGGAACATGAGGTAAAATGAGAAAACACACATTTTATTCCTTCAGATTTCCGAACGTGGTGCGGAGGATCAAACTGAATAATTTCCAAATCCGATAGATATCCGGAAAGCGAATGTTGCAGAAGACGAACCAGCTGCACACAAAAGCGAATGGAGCCTCAACGGGTTTGATGAGGATGGCAGCCAAGTCATCTCCCCGAAATGTTTCTGGGGCAGCGTGAAAAGCACTCGCGGCTGCAAAAATGAGCCCGTTCCGGTTCTGTGTCATGTGTTTCCTTAACGCTTTCTTGATGTCTTTGGATGCATGTCGTGATCGGTCCATACAACCTTGTCCTTGACAGAGTAATTGCTTAAAATCATCATGTTGCCATGGTTCCAGGATTGGCGACTGTATGTCAAAATCACGCTTCATCATCCTTGCTGCACTTTGTATGACCACAGCTTCCAATTCAGCAATTTATGGTGGATTGACTCGATGGAGGCGTTCATGAAGGTCAACATGATAAGTGGCAACGTCTGTCGGTTTCCATGCACGATTTTTTTTGCCGTTGCTTTCAATAATCCGGATCCCGCACAGATAGCTCGGTGGGCAGACCCCAAATCCAACATATGTGGAGGATGACTGTCCACCAATGGAAAGGATGGAATGTGCAAAATAAAATCCAGCCGTCTCTTCACCCCTATGGCGCTGCGAAGTGTCCACGAGTCAGCACCGTCTTAATGATTTGCCACGTGAAACCCAAAATCAAAACACAAATTGCTCAAAACATCAGTGCGATGTCCTATTTGTAATTGTGTGTTAAAATCCCCGCCGACAATCATTTTTGCACCAGTGCGATTGGCGGTGTCCAAAACATGACGTAATTGATCGCAAATTTTTCCAACAAGTCATTGGAATACCCCATTTGTGGCAAATACATGGCGGGAAACCGGAGTAATCCACATGAATATTGAACATCGACATGAGGCAAGCGGTCAGACACGACCACCACTTTCTCAACAATGTGGTAACACCAGCAGCATTTGTTGCTTGTGTTGATGAAAATATGACGTCCCCAGTGGTCAATGCACTTCTCCCTGATGCCGACCGCGTCTGATTGAAAAACACGACGTCCCAATCACATTCATCAAACTCGCCTAAAGCTTCAGCAATCCTGTTTGCCGTATTCAAACATATTTTTTGGCAAAAATATTGAAAATTGGAAATTTGTGTCCCGAAAATTTGCATGCAGTGGGTGAAACAGTGATATTGTGCAAACTCGAACGGCGCTGTCCCTAGGAGTCAGGACCTCCTTTGCTGTTGCACTTTCCTTTGCTTTCTTTTGTCAAAATTTGGTGGGCACGATCGCGCACGGCGACAAACCCGCTGCTGGATTGCAGGTCGCCCCATTCTGCCCATGCCCATTGGATTCGCAAATTTCCGTTCTCACATTGCACTTTCACAAATTTGTTCCTGCAAGTGTAGATTGAAGCCGGGGGCACCCCTCGGCCCCTGCTCTGCGGCTGCCTGGGGAGCCA
>VSDK01000184.1:46165-70043 GCA_009767595.1 Symbiodinium kawagutii
GGCAGCCAACACTGGCCGCAGATGGTCGCGGTTGAGGCCCGGCAGCCACCACTAGTCGCGCTTGGTCGCGGTTGAGGTCCGGCAGCCACCAGCAAGCATACATGATCGTGGTTGAGGTCCGGCAGCCACCACTGGTCGCGCTTGGTCGTGGTTGAGGTCCGGCAAGCGGAGGAGGAGAAGGAGGAGAAGAAGGAGAAGGAGAAGGAGAAGGAGAGGCAGTCAACTCTGATAAAATCTAACAACCCTCACCTGACAGGTGGGGAAAAACATTCTCTGGCACGCGCTATTGGTGGGAAGCCTTCAGAAATCCACGTTTTTCGATCGCCTCCTTTGAGGCCCGCACCCTTCAACAAAGCAATTGCACTGTTTCGGTCCTGTGTACTGGAAAATTTTGCAAACAGCAATTCTTTGAAATTTACGGATTTCATGTGTGTGCTGAATGGTTTGGGGCTGCCAAGTTCCAACAACATGTCATTCAGCCAGCGGGTGTATGCCTGCGGGTGTGGTATGGCGCCGCCCACAATTTCCACATATTCGCCAGCAGTGTCTACTGGCAAAGGGTTGGGGGCATGTGTTGTTGTCACAATTTTGTCGGGTCCCAGCATAGTCAATGTCAGTCCAAACGCCTGCAATTCAACCAGGACTAGCCAATCATCTCACCAAACTCTTGGACGGTGGAAAGTGCAATATCAAAATATCGGCATACCGAATGTTGTTCAAGCGCTCACCGGCTTTAATGTCCGGTTTTATTTTCCACCTCCCACCGCTTGGTCGCGTGAAATCGCCGGAAAACCATTTGTTTAGGCCCATCGCATGGCTATAAAACATTTCTGGACGGCGAAAACTGTTCATTGGCATTGGTCCCTTTTGCTTGAAGTAGACACCAGAGAGGCCGCTGAAAAAATGAGAGGACAAATTTCACTCCTTCGTCCAGATGTATGTAGCTAGTGCCCCCTGGTGGCGCCAAGTGTTTGACCCTGCAAACCGGCACATTTATCGACAACAAATTGTCTGAAAATTCATTGACTTTTGATTGCTACCCATGGTTTTGGAGGACCGTATACATAACGTTTCATTTTGACTCGGACGCGCGGACCGAAGCAAAGCCATCACAGACTTTAATGCGGCATTGAAAGCAAAACAAAAAATTGATGACATCGCCTTGCTTTTCCGCTTCTTTGCACGGAAAAAAACATTGCATCGTTGCGAGTTGGAACCGTTTGATTGTTTGACAAAATCCACAGTAAGTAGGAATTGGTTTTGGGCACGGTCTGTTCCAGCAAATGTTTGGTAGGTTCCAGGCCGGCAAGCCACACTGACATGTTCCACGTCAAACATTTCCCTCAAACAGTTTCCAAATTTGAACATCTCAACGGCAATGCCGTCAGTATCCGCAGATGTCTACAGCAACGCCGTCAGTTTCCGCAGATATATTGAAATGCATTTGGTCTAGTGTTTTGTCAAATTCACCCGCTCAAATTCAAAAATGTTACAGAAACATTCTAAGTTCCCCAATCGTTTCAACATCTTCAATCTTGTTGTTTTGTACCCCGAGATGAAGCGACGTTTTTGTGGAACTCGATCGGGGGTCAATGAGGTTATGAAAACGAAAAACTGAACACGGAACGCCGAAAGTGCGCCATTCTGCCACCTTGAAACGGTGCAATGGACATTTGAGTTCGAGAAGCTTGCAACAATGGAACAATGGAGATCCTGAAACCCTGGAACCTTGGAAACATCGAATTTTCAAGGCGAATTATGCATGTACTGTAGACATTCCAGCTCTTGGTGAGGTTGGGGCCTGTGATCCCCTCGAAATTGATGTTGGGGTGTTGGCCCAAAACCATTTATTGTAGGCCGCAGGTAGAGAACCTTCTCCAGGCCCAACGATTCTTTCGAAGTTGCCGCAACAAGGTTTGTGGAGATCTAGGAGTGTGCTTGAGGTTCAAGAGGGCGCATGGTTCTAATTTTTTTTTGGGTTGCATGGTTGGCAGCAAAGACCAACGAGGTCCAGGATTTTGCACAAAAGACGTCCTACAAGATGCCAATGTCTGAGGGTTCAACAATTGTTTGTTTCGAAGTTGACATCACCAAAGTCAAAGACAAACTTGTGCACGTAAATGTGCGTATAACCGGGAAAACCTTTTTAGAAAACAAAAATTGAAAGGTCCCAAGGCTCCAAAGCTGCCATGTTTCCTGCCTTTAGCTTTCCAAATGTGGCACGGTTGCAGGGACAAATGGCTTTGGAAGGGCACCGGCATAGCAAAATGGAATTCTATGCTGGACGGTTAAAAATTTCTCGGTTTCATGATTGCAACGATGGTTCCGAAGTTCCAAAGCTCCAAGGTTCCAGAGTTACAAGGTTCCCCGGCCGCCTAGTTTGCATGGTTTTCGTATAGTTTTGCACGGTCCCAGCCAGTTCCATTGTTGAAGTCTTCGGTTCTGGGACGGGATCCAAATTGGTACAAATTCCAAGGTAGAACCCTTGCAAATGTCCACGTTTGCTGAATTCCGGGATCCTCCCTTGTGACCATGGTTGCTGCTTTGTAGAACCAACTGCGCTTGTCCTGGCTGATGCAAGAAAGCTATGCACCCAGCAGCCTTTGCCGGCCTGTGCCCAGTCAGGTCAGGTTGAAGAGAACGACAGACTGAGATTTGCCTGAAGGTTGAATAAGGAAAACAATCCAGAATACTATGATTCAAGGTTTTCATCAACTTTTTTGGCCTCCGTTGGGAGCGATGCGGAGCGATCCGGAGAGCCGTTTCACTAGAGAGCCATGTGGAGCCATGTGGAGTGTTCATTTTGGAATGTAATTGTCGCCCAAGTTTCGGTCATGGCTGGGTTTTTAACCTTCCAAATGTCACACGAGGAACACTATACAAAACCACGTTGACCATAGGAGCAAAGAGCTTGGAGCGTCATGATTGCAAAAGTTAACTTCCCACCCCAGGCCATCCATCTCATCCCATCCCGACACGCCCAAACCGACCACCTGTACCAAGCTCAATGCGGCATGCAATGCAGCATTTGTTTCGAACGCAAAATCGAAAATGGAAATTGGAAACCAATCGGAAAAACTGAACGGACTTATGAAGATGAAGAAGTTAACAAATGCAAACTCGGCAAAGCACCGCAAAGCGTCATGTGTACCAGGGTATGAAAACATTTTTTCGGTAGGTGGGTCATTGGAATGGTTGACTGGTTTCGCATGGACATCCTGAGGGTGTCCTTGGGTTAGAGTTCGAGGTGATTTCTTTTTGTGAATTGCCATGTGAGGATCAAACCCACAGAGCCAGTAGATGGGGCGTCAGGGCTGGAAGTAAAGCCATGCTTCCTGGAGGCCTAAGGGGGCACAGTAGAAGCAACACTTGGGGTCAAAAGAGTGGAGAGAGAGAGAGAGAGAGAGAGAGAGTGAGAGGTGAGAGAGAGAGAGAGAGAGAGGTGAGAGAGGTGATAGAGAGAGTTGGAGTTTTTCCTCAGAGAATGTCATTTAGAGTTTGTGATGGCTCAAGGTGGAGGAATGGCCCCACGGCCAGGCATGCCAGGTGCGAGCCTGAGAGCTGAGAGTGACAAGAGGACAGGTTTTCACATTGAGACATGTGGCGAAGGAGGCGCATCTTTGGGTTCAGAAGAAATAGATAGAAATAGAAATAGAAATAGAAATAGAAATAGATCGAAATCACATGTATCACTTGAAGATTCTTTGATTCGAGCGTTTGACACTTGGGAGTTTGTGTGGTCCGATTTGTTCGGGACTCGGATTTTTGTGCAGCCTGCCACTTGTCACTCTGGCAACCCCAGGTTTGCCGTCAAGTATGCCTGGAATGATGCCGACAGCACCCATGGGCATGCGCCCAATGATGCCGGGCATGATGCCAGGGATGATGCCTGGAATGATGATGCCGGGGATGATGCCTGGAATGATGATGCCTGGCATGATGATGCCAGGGATGATGCCCACGTTTGAGCCTCAGTTTGCGGCTGCAATTATCCTGTAAGTTGGTGATGCAAGACATTGGTCTAAGTCTAGTATAAATCACTGTCAATCTGTCCAAGTCAAGCCTTGGCTCGCTTGATTCGATTCCAAATCATCGTTGTGAATTTTGGTGTTTACTTCCGCATCATCGATTTTGATGTCTCCTAGGGGGCCTTCCAAGCCAAAAACAGAAGAGAAGAAGGTTCTCGACAAAAAGGCACCCCAGAGAAATAAGGTTTGTCGAGCATTGGGAGAAAAGATGAAGATGGGGTGTGCCAGAATTTCAGGTCGTCAGTTTCGGCTGTTTCAATGGTTCAAATGTCATCCTTGCCCTCAGCTTTTTGCACAGGATTTTCTGAACCTGAAATTTGGCGTTGCAGCCTTAATCTGATGGTTCCAAAATGCACTGCTATTGAAATTCAGAGTATTGTTTTGCGTTTGTTTAATGGAAGATTTTCAAGCACTGACATTTGGGACTGTTTCTGCTTGTGCTCCATGACAGTCTTCAGGAGAGAGAACCTCCAATAGACCCTGACGTCAAGGCGCATGTGGGGTGTGATGTTCCTTTGAATTTGGTAACAGGCGGTGCTCAGATGGGCAGATTGTGATTCAGGAGCGCGCTTGTTTGATCGGGGCCTCCCTTCCTGAAAAATCGGTTGACTGTTGGCCAAGCTTTTCAACCAAAGCCGAAGGAGACACAGGAATATCAAGGGGTAGATGATGGAAGATGATGGAAGATGATGGAAGATGATGGAAGATGATGAAAGATGGTTCCGAAAGTCTACTGTTTCAGGCCTTCTTCGAGAAGCACAAGATCAATGACAAGTCCTTGTTGAAGCGCCTCAACGAGGACAGCGGTCCCAAGCCTTTTTTTCTTTTGGAAACCGCGAATCTCCACATAGCCACGTGCAACTGGCCCAAAGGCAGCGCCGCAACCAAGAACAACCAGTGCAGGGAAAAAAAACCTTTTTGAGTAAAGAATGCTGATGGCCATTTATGGTTGGACTGGTGGCTTAGTTATCTTGGTTGAAATCCCCTGGCATTTACTGCAGTACGGCGTTCCTAGGAGTGGAAAAACTGGACGTAGCCCACAGCGTCGCATCCCCACTTTACATCGAAGATGATTATGAAGACCTGGGCACTTACCGCACTGTAAGGTTTACGCAGTGCTGGACGCTCAGGAGATTATGAAGAAAAGGGACACCAAGGAGAGTGTCCTGTCAAAGCTGGATGAGTTGTTGCAACCTGAGATTGGTTGGAAATGGTGGGGTCCTTCGATTTTGATCATGGATATCATAGGTCATAGGTCTTGTACCAGGTAGGTGAAGGCTTCGCTGTTAAGGCGTGATGTATGCGTATAACCATGTGGTATGAGTTCTTAACTAAGTATTATTCTTGGAAATCAAATGCTCAGAAGTTGATTTGTTGTTGATATCAACTCTAGCTCTGAAGTCAAAATGCCCCAAGAGGAGTTGATCCCTAGAAAAAGGATGTGCTTTGAATAGGTTTTTCCCGGGCACGTTGTTCTTCACTGAGGTTGGAAGATATGGGTGATCCACAAGGTTATTTGGAGATGAAGGTGGAGGCGTGGCTTGACACAGCTTCGAAGTTCAAGCACCTGAGAACTGAGAACTGGGGCATACGGCATACTCGGCACGATGATGGCATGTGAATAATCGTGATTTTTTTTGGTAATACGCTTCATTACTGTTCTACATGGATTCTGCCGCAAAAAGTTTGCAAGGGATGCACTGTGTGGAGAACATCGAGGTTCTTTGACCCAGCTTCAGGTTGGCACGTGCACCTGTGCAGGAGATTGAAAATGGTGAATTCAGAGGAAAGACCTTGGAGGTACCTGAGGCAAGGGATGCGCATGGTCTGTTGCACTTCAGTCGTAGCTGTCGTAGCTCTTGCTTCGCTGTGGAACCAGATGTAACCAGCGGAGGAGCTACTTTTCTTTCATGTCGAGTGAGGTCGAAGCGCTAGCCATGGAGTGGAATCTGACGCATGCCCGTGTCTTATCCGTGTCTTATCCGTGTCTTACGTGTCTCATGCCATGCATCTGCGTATGTTGGTCGATATGCCAAGGAAGCCAAGGTCAGGCTCAATGAGGCGCAGAAGAAAAATCGGTGGAGTGAGTCTGAGTAAGAAGCTTCGGGGCATCATTTTTTCCGTTTTCTCTCTATGCTTCCGAAACTTTTTAGGACTTCGTAGTGTTTTTTGAGCAATTTCTTCCACCTGATGCCAATGTCATCATCCCCACACCACATTTCTTTCACGTCCGCTGGCCAGATGGTGTCAAACAGAGGCACCAAGAAAGGTGTAAACCTTAGTTCCAGAGCATTGAAATTGGAATCAAAAACAAGCAAGGAGGCGGCCGGGTGATTGAACTTCTTGGGCAGAGTCTTCTCTTGGGTAACTCTGCTCAAGAAAGCGGTGGGCTCCATAAAATTCATAAATGATGTACTCCATCAGGCCCCATCCCGATCCCTAAAAAAAGCATCCGAAAAAGGGATGGTTGGGACCACCAGGTACCACCATGGCTGCCGTGTGCATGCAGAAAGTTCGTGGCCGAGGTCAGGACGTGGTGAGATTGGAGAAGATCTTGGAGCATACGCAGAACAAGTCTGAAACCGTCGTGAACCGAGCGGGTGCTTCCTGCCACCATGAACGTTCGATGCAGTAAATTGAAGTAAGCTTCGGTTTTCACAGATATTCATAGCTTGTATTCATAAATGAATAAATAAATATATATATATAGTTTATATCTTTATTTGTGTAATCGAAAAAGTTAAAAGTCAAACTTCCAACTAGTCCTGGCCTGTAGGTGTTTGCTGCTTGCTCTTGATCTTGCCTCTTGTCCTCGATTTCTTCAATTACAATAATTTCCTCTTTGCTTGCTTGCATGCTGATCTTCAAGTTTTGCAATGTCTAGGGCTACAAGTCCATTTTCCAAACGTATATTTGTTTGCTGCTGCTTCTTGTTCTTGCCCCACTCTGGTTCCTTTATACTTACGACTTGATGTTGGTTTCTGACTAGTGTAACCCCCCTAAAGTAATGAAAATAGATGAAACCAACAGGTAGATACTAATCAGAAACCAACATTAAGCCTCCTTTTGGTTTTCATGTAATTTCGTTTGTAACCGGCGTTTTCGTTAGGCTTTGGGATCTCCCCGCAATTGAGCCTCCCCGAGCTGTGCCAGTCTCCAGACGGAGAGGGGGACAATGGCAACGTATCGCAATGTATTGCATACCTTCATTTCATTTCATTTCTGTGTTGTGTTTAGAATTCTTCCTTTACCCACTTCTTCAGAGCAAAGTTCTATCTTCTTTCTTTTTGTTCATGTTTCTGTTTTTCCTCTTCTTCTTCTTCCTCTTCGTTCATTTTGTGCTTCACGGTCTCCTCTCGTGTTCCCTTCCCTGCAGCTGGGGTCGCCGAATTGTTGAAGGATTCGGGACCAACCTAAGCCACAAGATGCCACAAGATGGCACAAAGATGGCACAAAGATGGCACAAAGATGGCACAAGATGCCACAAGATGTCACAAGATGCCACAAGTTAAGATTAGGGAACATTATGTAAGCACTTGATCTTGAAGTGACACACTCCGAGGATGCTGGTGTTTCAATTTGTGCCCAAGGCCGTGAACCTGGCACAGCAAATCTTAGATGGAAAATTGGAGGATTTGCCCGACATGGGTGAGGCAGGGGCCTTCGACAATCTTCTACAGCTTGTTTCTTTGCCGCTTTGGGGCACGGTGTTTCTTTGCACAGGCCGAAGATGTCATGAAAAAATTCAAGCTGGATGACGAAGCGAGAAGAAAACTTGCTGGGGCCTTTGAAAAACTTCTGGTAGCTGTTGGCCTGTGGTGGTTTGTGTTTCCATGTGCTGTTTCCTAATGCCTTCCCGGAAAACAGCATGTGCTGTTTATTTCTGCCATTTGTGACTTGCTTTTGGGATGACCTCGTTGGGATGGAAAGGTTCAGATCGTCCTGCAGCGTGCGGATGACAGCTCACGTGTTCTGGGCAGATTGGAGGCGGGGCCGGAAACGAGGAGACCATTGGACATCCCAAACAATTTTGATTTTCGACCGGTGCTTGCCTCAACCTCAACCTTTTTTCATTTTTTTCTCGCCTCATAGCCAAAAAGAACTCGTTGATAAAAGTTTTTCCTTTTACCAAACATACTTTCATATACGCTCACTGCGCCAAAAGACCTAGATGTTGGCAGCAGATGGTGCAGAATCCCTTGTTGTCTGAAATCGGTCTCCTCATGCATTTTTTCCCGGACATTTCACGATTTGATTTGCTACATGGGCCATCCAGAACCCAACGGGTAACGGTTCGCTGTTTGCTTCGATTTTGCCTCTGGATACCCAGCAGGCCTGTAGAACTGGTCGAATACCCGGAGAGGTCGAATCTAGAATAAAAATCGCATAGGGATGTCGATGTGCTTCAGTGTTTTCATGTCTATAAACAAGTTTATCGTATATACTTACCTAGGTAATGCATCATTTTTTAACACGCATATGTTGTTGCATAAGTATATGCGCTTATGTATGTGCATGTGCATGGCGTGCACAGATGAGGTGTCCTCCAAGTTGAATCGGAGTGCCACCTTTCCACTGCTAATGGCTACTGAACCGGTCAGCCACAGGTCCAGTGAAAGGGCTTGTCCAGTCAAATTTTGTCCGATCCCATGGTTAGTTGCCAACAAAGTGAGGTGTTTCACACTAGTCACTAGGGCCAAGAGGGGCCAAGGCATCCAAGGGCATCCAAGGCCATTCAAGGGCATCCAAGGGCATCCAAGGCCATCCAAGGGCATCCAAGGGCATCCAAGGGCATCCAAGGGTTCCATCGCTGCGGACAGTGGCTCAATTTTCCCTTCCTGTTTCTACGGCATTAATTGGCATGACGTTGACCACAATACTTGAACATCTCATCATTGCTATTCTAACGTTACAAAATCATTATATGCAAAAATAATGTCATAAAATGATTGTCATCATTGTCACATTGCTGACCTGTTCTTAGCCATTTGGGAGCACTCTGAGAGCATCGGACTGTTGGAGCCTACTTTTATCGTCATCAGAGCAGTCGTGGGACGACCTGACCCAGTGGGGCCGTGTCTCTCAAGGTCTACCTGGAGTCTGCCCGCAAACCTTCAGATGCCGTCACTTGTTTGCAGTGCAAAGAGTAGGAAAGCATAAGATTAGAAGATTTGAGCTTTGAAGATTTGAAGATTTGAAGAATTGAATGATTCAGTCGCTTTCTGAAGCCCTCCACAAGAAGTGGGGTCGCATGATGTGTGCCACAGACGATGCAGATGCCGCATGATGGCGCAGGTCCGAACAATGTTCGGCCGCTTAATGGCAGGAGGGGTCTGGAACCCTAGTTGAAACCCAAAGAGAGAAATTTTGACAGAGCAGTTAGGGCGAAGCGCTGTAGATTATTGTGCTCACTAAGTCGAAGCACTGTAGATTGTGGCGCTTGCTAAGTGCTTCCCAATAGCAGATGATCATCTTGGTACAGATCTTGTTGAATCTGTTTTGGTTCCGGCAACTTCCATGCCTAAGATGTTTTCAAGAAAAGTGGTGGAGACTGAGGACGTTCCAGAGGAGCACAAGGACAAAGATGACAAGCCCAAGGATAAGGATGATGATCGTGATGGGTCAAGAGGTGCAGCTATGCATTTCGAATCTTTTGGCATCTGCACTCTCAAAATCTCAGTATTCTCAACCTAAGTACAACCATGTCAAGTGATGTCAAGTGTAAGTCTCCAACCTTTGAAGCTGTCGCGGGGTCTCATTTGGAGGTCCGGGTCTCATTGGGAAGTTTGTGGTCTGACCATACTCGTAGTCTGCGAACTTGTTGGTGCCAAGCCGCGGAACTTGGAAAGACCCCAAACTTATGCATCGACAGTGACGTGTCGGCTTTTATTCTTATGCATTCTTGTTATTTCTTGTCATATTTTTTTAAAAATCTCATTTTGCTTAGGGGGCCGACTTCATATGAACAATTGCTATATTGTAGCTTGGCCTGTAGAGGCCGTTTGCGGATGCACCAGTCTCAATATCTGGGAATGTGCAGAATGTCCATTTGGAGAACTACATTGGAACCATCCTCGTTACACTTGTCACTAACTGGAAGCATCCTGGTCGTCACATTGGTCACTCTACTGAACAGACCGGCGACGTGGTCGTGAGCGTGACCGTGACCGTGATCGTGACCGTTGGATTCTCAATACCCAAAGGTGTGCAAAACAAAGAGACGATAGATTAGAGACGATAAGAGAAACGATTTTCGAGATGAAAAAAGATGTATCGAACTCACACAACCTGATCAACATGACGAAAGCTGAAGAATGCAATCTCTGATCAACTCGGCGGCAGGCCTTGGAACCTGTCAACCGAAGCAAACACAAAGTGTCACAAACTGCATTTATTTTTGGTTGTGATTGTTGTTATCAGCTTGTCCAAGTGGTTCTGAGGTTTTAGGGGTGGTAAATGGGTTGCGTGTGGGGCAATTTAGCCAGAAATGAGGATGGCTGCAATGTGCAGCAAGGAAATGTTTCAAAAGATAGGGTATGAGCCAAAGGGTGCGGTTGCGCTGCAACTTGAGAAAAAACTACCAAATGTCACGAAGGTATTAGTTTGGAGTGGAGAAGGCACTTGCGGACATTGTCCCTGATCACGTTTTTGCGCGGTCAGATTCGGTTGAAAGTTAATTTCGAAATTGTTGGACTCCTGAATCGCAAGTATAAGTAAACTTTGAAATTTTGATAGGATCACGACAACCAAGGCAGACTGTATTACTCCATGATTTTGGCCATAAACATGTATGCTGCACCGATTTTGGCCATAAACACGCTCATCCTAAAATACACCAGGGTTGTATGTCAGGAATCTTTCGCTGAAAAATGGATCATGAAGGCTTTCAGTGACAAGGGTTGTACTGCTGTTTCTATTTTAGTAAGGGTCCGAACTACCCCCCTTCCAAGTCAGATTGTAAACCTAATTGGATTATTTTTGACACATATGTAAAAGCAGAAGCTATGCAATTTCAAAGAGTCCACTTCTCTCGGACTGCCATCATGGTGCCCGCCAGCTCGTAGATTCATATTCGGGCGTTCTGTTTGAACAGCGGTTCAAGTGCCGCGTGGGGCAGGGAAGTGCAGGAAGTGCGGGAAGTGCGGGAAGTGTGCAGTGCGTCTGTAAAACATTACACGAGGGGGTTCTAATGGGTTCAACCTTCGACCTAAACACTAGACATTGCCTTCGTTTCCAAAGTTTGGAAGCGACCGTGCGCAAGACAGTGGGTGTGCTAGGCACTAGTCACAGACGTCGTCACATCGCATTTTTTGCTCATTTCATTTTGCAACTGGTTCCCTGGTTCCTGGCGCCCACTGAACTGGGTTTCAGCTTGTGTGCACTTGTGCTCATGGCGGCAGCATCAGGTCGTTCCCGGTCTCGTTCACGCCGGATGCCTCAGTTTATAAGGAGGATTGTGACAGTGTAACTCTCGATATCTCTCGATGCCCCAAAGCTGTGCTATGATCGCACAAGAAGTTGCAGATAGATCAGTATCCGACCAAAAATTAAATGGATTTGTGGATGCACATTTGTTCCATTTCTTCATATCTTCAGATGTCACTACACCCCTAAAGCCCGCGAATCAAGGACGTCGTTCACGATCAAGAAGGCGCTGAGCCACTTCTGTAGACCATCCGAGGGCAATGACCAGTTGGAACATGATGGAGGCCCTTTTTCTTGGGAGTGGGACGAATGCGGGAAGCAACGAGAAACTGATACAGCTTCTCAGGATCGCCTTAAGAGAGTGAAATGGGTACACCTCTCCTTAAAAGAGAGATCTCATTCTGTTTTTTCCCAAACATTGCCCAACAGAGGATTAGAAACGGAGGATTCTGAGGATCAACTGGTCACTGCGTCTCCTGACACAGCGGAGTCGCTCCAATTGAAATTTCTGCCACAAGGCGCGTCTGGAGGCGGATGGCAGTGGCAATGGCACCACATGTGGGTTTGCCAACTGAAAGGAGTTGAAGAAAAAGTAAGAAAAAGTTAAGGAGTTGAAGTTAAGAGTTAAGTTTACAAGTTAGAAGTTGTTAGAAGTATAGGAGTTATGTCAACTTTAAGGAGTTAAGTTGAAGTGTGGTGGAGGAGTTGAAGCCTCCTGGCCAAGCCCCAGAGGAACCGGTCGCACCTGGCTGCGGCTGGTTTGTACCCAAAGCCCCAGAGGAACCGGTCGCACCTGGCTGCGGCTGTTTTGTACATTGCGACCCTGCCACACATGTTGCCACTCGCTGCCCGAAGCTGGAAGAAAGGCTGCCGAAGCATGCGAAGATATGTGAAGATAGGTGAAGTAGAAACAGATCTTGACATCGAGGTGATTTGCAAAGCCATGTGCCAACTTTCATTCAAGCCGTTTGCCAAAGCAACGGTGAGCTCTTTGCACATTTTTTCACCACCTCTCGACCACTTTTGGACGGCTCAAATTCAACCTAGCTGTGAGCAAATTGGAAGCAATTGGTCAGGCCAGCGCCCACATGATCCACTGAAGCCGGCTCTAAATGCTAGGTTTCAAATATGAGAAGTAGAGCCCTGGACAAACTCAGATTGAGAATCGACTTTGACTCATCCTAAATATGGTTTCAATCTAGTTTAACCGATTGGATATGTTTGGATCATTTTAGGATCTTTTCTCTTGGCCTCCTGCTTAGTTTCCAGGTAATGCTGTTAGCTTTGTAAACCAAAAGCGTTGGGATCAGCAGCCGCCATGTTGTCAAATGCAGTTCGTTTCCTGCGTCCTTTGTCCGCCTGTGTTGCTTGGATTAAGATCAGCTGGTCCTATGTATGGTGTCCCTGTGTCCCTCCCTTCATATGTGACCCAAATATTTTGACAGATTGTCTTGAAGTGATTATTCTTTGAATTTTTCAAATTGACATTCTTGAAGTGACTATTTCCATTATTTCCTGATATGTTCTAACGTATTTTGTCACTCTGAGGCATGGAAATCGCCGGCAGCGCAAAAAGGGCAGATGCTGTGTGTGTCGAGGTTGTGCCACGGGAGCGTGCAAGGGTGTAGGTAATACAAGCATGTATACACACACACAGATATATATATATATATACATATGTCTATTTTTGTAATCATGCATGTGCAGCAGGTTGGGTGTGGGCCGATAGGACGTCCAAGAGTGATCTGGTATGTGAACAGCTCGGCATATGTCCTGTTCTTGTTTTCATCCATTTGCCCCCAAAGAGCTGTTGACAATGACTTCAGTTTTCCAACTTCAAAGGGACCCACGACGAAGGCAAGTACCGAAGTCGGAAGAAGAAAGGGACAGGAAACTCATGGAGCTCCGTGTGGGGATTCTGGTGGCGAAGGTATCATTAGCAGCTAATGCATAGTGACAAAAAAGGCAAACAGGTTTCGCTTTGGAGGCGGAGCTTTGCGGAGATGGACGATGAGAGAGAGGTGCTCCACTTCAGAAAGGGCCTGAAACAACTCAGCACAAGCACAGTGTAGCACCCGTTCCAGAGGGACTGGTGATGACAGAGGGAGACTGGTAAGAGAGGGGCTCTGGTATTAAATGGTTTTGAAATATATACTTTGAAATATATTGAAATGCTGATGGTGGGCTCAAAAAGGTTGTATGAAGTGTTGAGAGTTACTTATGGGCAGTGCTTAGTTGGCGCAAGAACCTCAATATGTGCCCTCGCAACCAGAATCAGGTCTAGTCTAGTCGTTGGTCTTTCGCCAAACCTTTTAGCAAAGGATGAACAGATCCTTTCCTTTCCTCCTCACTGATGTTAGAGTTTGGAAATGATTGGTGTAGTCTATGCATATATGTACATATATATATATATATATATTTATATATATATATATAGAGTTTGTTTCAGCTTGCCTTGGCCTGGTACATGAAGCTAGTTAAGATATTTGTGCCCACGCCAAATTTGTGTGGCAGGTGTTGGGGCTGGTTTCTGGGATTGGGCAAGCAAGAACTCAACATGTCGTCACCATTGCCATGAGAACTCAAGTTCTGGTCGAATGGTGTTACAATGGCCGAGCACGAGCAGTGTGAGCGCATGATGCAAAACAAAGCAGTCCTGCCGAGAGATTGGGACAACACCAAACATAGGATGCCTACCGATTGGCTTTCTAGCATACCCAGACGACAAAAAGATTTTAGCATTGACTTTACTTTTCAAGTCATGATGCAACTTGCAGAACCCAAGAGATATGACGTCCATCGGGAATCCAATTATGGCGCTGAGGTCCATGATCTGCCCAAGAAACGGCCGCCACGGAGATGGAGCCTCGGGAGCCTGTGCAATGCCCATGGGAGCTCGTTGAAAAAGGGGTTTGTCAAATTTGGAATTTTTACAATTTGTACAATTTGTATAATTTGCATTTTTTCTGAATAGTTGGTATCATTTATTTGGGTTTGAACTTATTTCTTTGTCTCCTCATGTTTCCTCCGTTTGTCCCATCGCTTCGTTCATGATTCGAAAGAATTGCTAAATATGATATCTTACATGATTTATGCATGTTGGACGGCATCGTAATTGTCCCGCGTGACACGCAAATCCATGGGCCGAATGATTTGTACAGACTGAATGTGTACTTGATCTGGCCATTTCTGCAGTGGAGGGGCAGGACTTGGCTCTCACTGATTTGTCCCACCAAACTAGTTGTCCTCTTATTTTTTTGCCTCACTTCAAGGTGGAAACAATACCACTGGCCAAACTTGGACTGGACCCCTATGGCCCCATAGCCTGTTCAATTAAATTACAAAATGCACCCCAAGTATATACGCATGCATCATAACTCATGTACGAATGTATTCACATGGATTTATTCTATACGTCTACCCATCTATCTATCTATTTATTTATTTATTTATTTATTTATTTGTTTATTTATTTATTTATTTATTTATTCATGTTGCATATATATATATATTTTACTTTTATTCACATATATACATATGTATTTAACATATGTATAGTACTTGTTACCTTTGCAGGACATCTTTATTTTTTGGATATTCTAACCTTGGAAGGCCACTTCACAGCGAGTGACAACACAAGCGCATTTACAGATTCGTGCAGAACGGCGCTTGCACCCACGTAGAAGCAGACAAGGGACGTGAACAAAAAAGGATAGAGAGAACAATGGAGAAATAGTGAACACAAGAGAAATAGATAGAAACATTAAATATGAATAAAAGATAAATAGATGGAAATACATTGCAGTAGATAAGGAGGTGTTCTCATGATGCTACGGAGGGGTCATGAATCTGCCTCAGAACTGCAGCGTGCCCAGACCCAGGATGAGTGTTCAGGATCTGGTCACAGAGGTGGAGGTGGCACTGGTGGAAGGTGAACGCCTGGATGAGGACCAGGGCTCTTGGGGGCTCTTGATGGGGGCTCCGTGGCTCCACCGTGGCTCCACCGTGGCTCCACCCTGGCTCCACCGTGGCTCCGACAAAGACATCAATGACAGCTCCGGATCTCCGACGGCTACGTGGCACGCGCACGGCGTGAGCGGTGCGGCGTGGCACTGTTTCGGTTCCTGCTTTGTACAGCCTCAAAGAGGGGTGTGAGGCGTCCACCCACCCGCCTTCCACTGTATACCCCAGGCATGGGTGCGAGGTCCTAGCATAGTAGGCAAGTCACTTGTTCAGACATGCCTGCACTCACTAACAAGCCAGGAGCTGGCACTACCTAAGTTGACAATGCCAATCTCGGCTGAGGTAAGAGGTTGTAGATTCTAGTGTCAGAACCAGCAACAAGTGAGAAAGTGGTTGCTGTACAAAAAGCTTTCCGAAGCTGGGCAAAAACACGGTCAGTGCAACCCTACCAACCAGACATTGTCGCACATGAATGTGCTCCGTAGGGCCGCGAGGTGTGAGCCACCGAACCTCGCTGTTTGGCGCCCCCAGTACAATGCTCACTGGTTTCGAGCCAGCTCTTGGCACTTGTTGCAGGTCCGGTTTTTTGAAGCACATTGAACCCAACAGCTGTGGACATGTCAAACATGTAGTCCGCCACTCTCCTGCATGCTATAGTGTGGACACAAATCCTCTAGCAAACATGTAAGTCACCATCCGTTGATGCCCTCATGAAGTGAAGCTCTTCCAGCTAGAAAACATATAGATCACCAACCCGAGCAAAGTGATACATGGTGAACGCAAGCATGGCAGCTTGCAAACATGTAGGTCACCAATTCTTGCAGCGCGGTGGTACAACGAAACAGCCAATCCCAGTAGCAAAGAGGATGCAATCCGCCCAGCGGAAGGAAACAGCTATGGAAGCTGGATGCACCCAGCGTGCCAGAACTCCATTGCAAAACAAGGCGGATGACACTACTCCCAGGGATCAGCCGACTCAGCAACACTAGCTGGAAAGACCTGGGCCCGTGGCTATGACAATAGGAACTGTAAAATTCAGTAAACAGTTCTGAGAGACATTAGAAGTGTGGATTACAGAGGAGCCTGTGCTTTGAGTCTAGAAATGACGTAAGATAGGGGTAGGATAGTTGATGTGTCCCAAAAAGGAGTCCCAAAAAGGAGTACCAAAAAGGAGTCCCAAAAAGTCATTGGGGCTGGTCCTTTGGCAGCGAAGGACTCACCTGCCTATTCCAATCTGAAAAGAGAGGTGGGAAACAGAAGTGTAACAGAGAAGTGTCTGATGGTGACCGCTGGTGAGCTGATTTGAATGTCACAGGATTGGATTTGTTCCAGCCATGCCTTGACTTTTTTGACTCCCTTGACTTATTTTGTTCCTGTGTAGTTCTGTGATCTTTTGGCAACGGAAGAATTCCTTCAATCTCCATGAGCTCCATGATTCAGTTTCTGGTTGAGCAGCCGAGCACCAGCAGCGTAGGCGCAGTCGCTTAGATTGGAGAACGATGTGCTGCATGAAAAGGTTGCTGAATTGGAGGCACTGCTTGCCTAAGCTGCGGCCGTTGGGTGCCTGCATGGCCTGAAAGCAAGGTCAACCAAGCTGCTCAGCAGTGACTTCATACAATGATTCGACAGCGAGTTATTGTATGCAGTGAGAGGGATTGCTAGACGAGTTACATCAAGTTACATTAAGTTACATCAAGTCACATTAAGTCACGTCAAGTTACGTCAAGTTACATCAAGTTACACATAGTTACCTAATGACATCAAGTTCCATCAAGTTGCATTGATGCTTTGTTGTCCTTCAAACGGAGTCCACAGCCCCGTGGCTTTACTGCACAGTGCTTCCCCATTCGGATGCGCCAGGAAGCTCGTGCTCGATACATTGCCCAGGAGGCACGGCTGCACCTATCATTTGATCCAGGACGCGACCCTCTTTTTTTTGCCGTGAGGTGATCATGATTCATGTCACGTTCTTTGAGCAGAACTTATCACATGGGAATATCATACAAATGCCAAAGTGGTGAGAGAGTTTTCTGATTCTACCAACATTGGGGAGTGTGATCCAAAATTTGAGAACAGAATCTTAAACAGAAAAGACAGCTAAAACTGCGCCGCTCTGTTTGTTTATCCCCACTTTTTGGTGCTTGTGACTTTGCCATTAAGCTGCGTTGTTTTTCTGTGTTTCTGTTTTCATTTTGATGCTGTAGTGTTAAGACAGGGTTGGCTTTGACCAGATCTCTGCGCTTGCCAGGAAGGCTTGACAGAAAAATTGAAGGAAGACGGCGCCTTCTTCGCCCATGAGAAGGTTCGAGACAAACCATTGGGATGACATGGGATGACCCCTCTTCAAAGAAACCAATCATGCATTTGATTTCTTTTACCTTCTCGAGACTCCAAACTGACGAATGGTTTTGGAACGAACTGACGAATGGTTTTGGAATGTTTTGGATATGCCTCCGTTTTTCTGGACAGCGCCAGTTGTAACAGATAGGCGGGCCAGCAAAAGCATGGGCTGGGTCGTAGACTCAAGTGGGAGCCATCCGCAAAATGCAACTAACAAATTCATGAATCGATGCGTTTACTCTGTTCTGCGCGATTGCCACAGCCCCTATCGCGATAGGCCGAGGGATTTTTTGGCGATTGGTATTGCGAGATAAGCCTAGAATCATGATCTTTGGCTATGCTAGCAGTTGAAAGACATAACATGTGACATGCGGAGCATGGAGAAAATAATTTTGCAAAATAGCTCGGCAAGCCCGCGATGGATGCGCCATGATTGAGCCATTGCAAGCGGTCCTCATGTGATCCCTTGCCCATGCATATCCATATCGCTTCCAAAACTTTTCCAAAGATGGATCCAAGGAAGTCAAAAACAAGTTACAGCCTGCAAAAAGCAATGGCTGCCTTGTAAAGATGTATTTAAGACGTATGAGTATTTCTTTTGTGTGATCCAGGGAACAAGCCCCCCCAAAAAAAACAAAGCTTTCCGCGATTGCTACCTGTGGCACTGCGGTTGCCGCGCGATTGGCTGAGCGATTGGTATGTGCCCAAGAAATGAAATTTGGACAACCGCCAAGTGATTGGCCTCCCTGTCATGTGAGCGCCGATGTTTTCTTTCGTGAGGACATAATGGAGATGACAGGCAAAATTCAGGAGGTAGACTACAAGATCGCGGCTCGGCTTGTGCCTGGGGGTAAGGAATACGTCGGCATCAAAACATGACCATTTTGTCATGTTGAAGCTTTGACGAAGATGTAGAAGGGAACGAAGGGAGGAACGAAGGGAGGAACTTAGGGAGGAACGAAGGAAGAAACTTAGGGAGGAAGTTGTCAAAGATGACTTGGACTTCGAGGCACAGAGATAGGCCAAGTGATGGGAATCACCTCGAAGCACCTCGAAGCACCTCGAAGCACCTCGAAGCACCTCGAAGCACCTCGCACCAAGGCTGGGCTACGACACAAGCATCATCACAACATCAAAGACGTCGGTTCTTTGAAGCGGACCATGTCTCTGATCGAAAAACGCGGCAAGGCGCGGGGTCAGTTGTGAATGTTTTCGATGCATGTGACAACTAGTGATGGTAATTGCACATGTTTTCGCTGCCAAGGAGGAAATTAGATCAAATTAGGTTTTTTTTTGGGGGGGGCATGATCTATGGACCAGCTAGCTTCATAGCTCATACTTGGACTATGTTTGAACCAGAAGTATCATGAATGAATCATGAGCCGTCATGAGCCATTAAAAACCAGTGGGTGATTAATGGATCCATGCATCCCCTCATGTCCTAATTCAGCCTTTTGGTCATCCAACTGGTCACTTGTTGGATAAGAAACTGCTTTTTAGAACTTGCAACATCATTTGTTATCATCAGGATATGATGGAATAATATGTCATGAATCTCATTCCGGAAATTGCCAACCTGGAGGGGCAGACGGACATGCTTCGTTTGAGATGGCTAGGACTGCACTCAAACCCCTCTGCATCCCTCTGCATCCCTCTGCCCTCCCTCCACGAAGCCAAGAAGCTCTCAGCGCTCTCTCGGCAAGTGCCGTAGCTCGGTCAACACCTCGGGATTTGTCGGGGCTCCTGGAGGTCGCAGTCCGTGGCTCTTGGCTGTGAGGGTTCCGCCTTTGGAGACTCGAGGATGTGAAGTTTCTTGGCAACGCATATATTCCGACACATGCATTTACATGATTGTAAATATTGTATCATATTATATCATATTATCATATATTCTTGATAGATATGAACATGACACACCTAGTTATACATAAAATATGATCTACATAGATACGCATACAAACATATGATCAGATGAGATTTGGCAAACATATGCGAAGGTGTCATGGCCTTCGCTGCATCCGGGTAGCTTGGATGATTGTCTGCATTTATTGGAGAAAAACAATGGATGCTCAGAAAAAGCAAAACCCGTGCACACTGGCCCCTCCCTGCAGCCATGGTTCGCGGTTCCGATGGCGCCGAGCTGGGCTCGCTCTTCTCGAAGATGTTCTTTGGCAGACATGGACACAAATAAACAAAGCCAGTCTGCCAATTCACGCATTTTGCAGTTTTCAGCGTTATGAGAACGTACCAACCCCGTTCCCTTGATTCTTTCCAGTTGTGTGTGAGTCCATGTCTTGTTTGCAGGTTCATGCCAGCACCAAAGTCGCAACCAGCAAAAGCCAAAGCGGGACCTCCAAAGCCATTGACGTGCAAGGAAGCCAGTCCGGAGGAGGACCTTAGAACGGAGCAGGTGCCCAATAGGTACATCTTGGGTGCGGGATTTTGTCAGCTCTCATTTACTTTTTACTTTTCATCCGGTTCTTTACATTCCCTCTTGAAATCTTCGGAAATGCATTTGGTGGTTTCTCAAAATAGGGGTACCCCTAAGTCATCCATTATTGACCATTTATAATAATAAACCATCCATTTTTTGGGTCCCCTATTTTGAGAAACCACCATTTGTAGAAATATATAGATAGATATGAATATCTAGATGATTTTGAATATATGTATTTATAGAAACGTTTAATGCTTTCTTGTTTAGATAGTTCCTTTTTGATTTTTTTGTTTTCTGTTGGCTTCAGGAGCCCAAGGACACGGATGGCGTCGAGAAACCACAACGCAGTCCCGCGCCTAAACGTCCCGCGGTGGCGCGGTCAGCACCACGGCGGTTGAATGGGAAGCCGACGCATCCTACGCTACCTGGGAACCCACAGGTGGGGCTTCCAAGGAGGCAGATGGCAGTGTAGGTGTGGCAGATCTTGAAACATCTTTTGGCACATCTTGGATCCATGTCGAAGCATGTTGGCCATGTTGCTTTCAGCGTAGAGTGGGTACCACGTGGAAACCAATCGCCAAAAGGCCGCGCCAACCTCTCATTTCTTTGTTTTAGAAGCCGCCCCCAGGTAGAAGCTCGAGGGCCACCGCTTCGATTGAAGGTGGATAGCCGAGATCGAAAACGGAAGGTACCAGAGCCACCCTCGAATCCTCCAGAGGTTTGGGAGCGTGTCATCGATGCTTCGCGCAATGCCCCGTACTATTGGGAGCACAGAACTCGTAGATCCTCTTGGGAGGTGCCTCCTGAGATGTTTGGATGGTGGGAGCGGCTCCGGACCGACACCAACCTGGAATTCTTTTGGAACTCAGCCACGCAACTAGGCCGTTTTCTTTCTCTGATGTTTTTGAATTTTACTTTCACCGACTGTCAACTTCTCATCAATTCTGGGAGGTTGCACCCATGCAGGGCCTCCACTTGATTTGCTACATTGATCATTGATGTATCATGATGTATACTGTATCCAGCTACGTGTGTACACATCCCACTTGGCGATTGTGTGTGGGCTGCTGTGTCCTGGGGGCCAGCATGCAACCTGTGAGCTAGGCATCAAGTGCTATGGAATTTGCCATTGGCATCTACGCAGTCCGCATCTGTCTCCCTGTCCCTGAATGACGAGCCGTCTGTTTGTCGATCAGTGCCCCTGAGAGCCCTCCCGGCTCCTGATTCTGAGAAGCGAATGGAATCGCCTTGGCTTGAGACAAAGCAGGAAATGGAGGATCAATTTGCGTGAGGACATATGAACAATTTGTATAGTACATATGAACATCCAGTGGTATTGAGTGGCTTTCTTTCGGTGTAGATCTTGGCCCAACAGTGGCCTGACATGCTTGAACCTCAGCACACGCAGATGATAGAACCTTAGTTGTTTGGGAGCACTGCTCTTGGAAGCTCGTGTGTAGATGCTGGTGTTCAGGGCGGCGCGTTCCGTGCAGCATTGTGAAGACCTGCACTCTGACCGACCTGCACTCCTCAAAATGACATCCTCATGGACCAAGCTGATTTGCTCTTTGATCCATGCACGATGGAACGACGTTGAACATCTCTTTGTTCCAATTTTTTTCTCTGATTTTGTCATATGCGTTGCCTTGTCAAGCGGGAGCATTTCCCGCAAAAGACTTGACAGGTTGCCAAAGGTTCTCACACCTAAGATTTAGAAGGATGATCCAGGATGATGCTTGATGCCTACAGCAGGTAACCACCTTGATCGACAAGACCGAGGAAGCTTTGGACAAGGGGGAGGCCTGGGCTCGCTGAACCACAATGCGTTGAAGAATCAATTCTGGGAATGAGGTTCCAAGAAGTATGCAGATTTTGTTTACGGATTGATTGTTCTTGGGAATCTTGCTGCAAAACTTAAAGTTTCATGCTTTCTGACGGATCTCATCTCGATCTCCGCAAAGCTGAACACATTGATAGCCCCGCAAAAACAAACTCCTCACCTTTTCTGGGGACCTATGGAAACCTGCGCCATCGCCGCCGCAAGAGAGACTGCTGCGCAACTGCACTGCAGGTATCTCAGGCTGTGCAGTTGGAGGCCGACCTCACTCAAGTGGTGGAACGCCTGCGGAAGGCAGCTGCGGCTGGTGTGGAGAAAAAACAGGAATTTAACATCGAAAAAAATAAATTTCGTTTTTGAACTTATCTGGTTTTCAATTAGCGATGAAGCTCCAATGAAGATCCCATGTTTCAAACATTGGAGGACTCTTTAGGGAAAACTCCAAGCAAGAGGAGGATCCAAATGACATCGCATGACGATCTCATGAGAATGCTGCCAGGTTGAGGGATGATAAGGATGAGTATGGGATCAGTATGGGATAAGGATATTGACGTATCAGGATGGATGATAAATGGGATGGGAATGGATGGGGTACGATGGGATGATCCTGATACATCTCCCCTCCAGGAGTCAGCAAAGATTTGGCCCAAGATCAGCAGCTATGAGGAAAACATTGCGGAGCTCAGCACAAAGATGTGCCTGGAATGATGCCGGGCCGGATGGTGGGATGGTGGTGGGAGTCCTGCAGTAATACACTGGTCTTTTGATTGCCAAGAACTATCTCTCATTCTCTCTCTCTCTCTCTCTCATTCTCCCTCTCTTTCTCCGAAGTCAAATTTTCGAAGTTTGAAGTCTTTGCGACCGGAGAGGAAGATCGCCAGCATGCCAGCGTGACCTTCCCCACCTTCCCAGGTCTGAGACCCAAAATCAGCTACAAGCAGTGCTGCATACGCCAACCAGAGAAGCTGATGACCTCCGAACGTTTTTGAAGGCTCAGATCAATCAGGCGGATGGGAACAGAGCGTTGCCATTGCCTGCATTCGGTCAATGACATTAATGATACAGTAAAACCACACTTGAGAGAGGTACGCTAATTAACTTTGATTGAGTGTAAATGGATAAAGGAATATACAAATATAATACACAATATATTTTCTTATATATATATATATATATATATATATTTAGATATATATATATATATATATTTAGATATATATATATATATATATTTAGATATATATATATATATATAAATTTATTTATTTATTTATTTATTTATTTATTTCTTTTCTTCGTTTTTTCGTTTTGTGAAATGTGTTCAATTCCAAGTAGGGCCCAACACATCCTCGGAGGTGAAGCGCATGATGGCACAGTTGGGACGGCTCAGAGATATCCAACGTGTCAATGCACAGGAGCGGTGCTGAGCTGTGCAGTGCTTCTCTGAAGCCCCACACTTTGAAACCAAAACTGAAATTTAGATTTATGTTTGAAAAAATCACAATTTAAATTTCAGTTTTTGAATTATCTACATTGTGTTTGTGCGTCCTTTCTGTGCTTCCTTTTGGTGCCTCTCAGAAACATTTTTGGTAGACCATCGGAATATTGTAGGACAATTATAGAAATCTATGATGGGAGCAAAGTATATAATTCCTACATGGAGCAAAGGAATGGCATAATAAAACCATGGAAACCTCATGGGAGAGCACGCATTTTCGGGTCAAACATACATAGGAACAGGGCAGTAAAACAATAGAAATGCTATGATGGTAGCAAACTTTTAACAGCATAAGAATCATAAAATAAATGCAGAAATCCAAGGTGGGGAGCACAACATAGGAATGGCAT
>VSDK01000197.1:7817-43631 GCA_009767595.1 Symbiodinium kawagutii
ATGTCAGAGAGAATGTCAAAAGATTTGCCAGAAAGAATGTCAGAAGAGATGTCAGAAAGAACGTCAGAAGATGTGCCAGAAAGGATGTCAGAAAAAATGTCAAAAGGTATGCCAGAGAGAATGTCAGAAGATTTGTCAGAAAGAATGTCAGAAGATATTTCGGAGAGAATGTCAGACAAAAGTGGAGCCAACAAGCGGTGTTGACATGACATGGTGGGGATCACTCGAAGTAAAGTAATTTTTGTGGATACCTCTTTGACAGGATACCTCTTGGACATTCTTTGTCTATCAGCAAACCATGCCTCAGCAAACTTGCCGAGAGACTGCTTGCATTTGCAGCTGTGTTGGGGCAAAGTTCACCAACTCCTGAGTCGCGGGCCGCTCGTGATGTCGCTGCAAGTGTTCACAACTGGTGCTGCCTCTGATCCACTTGAAATTATGATTCTTAGTGCAGATCAACATTTGGGCCAAAATCTATTGAACCAATTGAACTGCCTCATCCTGCAACTTTCGTGTCTCTTTTTTGTGGTGGACACCCTGCCTGCATTGAGGATTGGCAGTTGCTTGAATGAGACTGAAGCAGCTCAGATCAACTGCTCTAGAATCTAGAAAACGTATTGTGCCAACCTCTTCCAGGGCAATCATTGATTTAGATTCTTTGATTCATTGATTTACATAGATTGATTTAGCGCTCTGGAGACAAACAACTCGTGGCCAGTGTGGTTGCTGCTATTGAACAACGCCACGGAAACACCACACCATACACTGTGGGACAGAGCTGTTCACCGATGTAGAGGTTCAGTAGCTTGTGCTTGGTGGTCTTTTAAGGCTTAAGTTGGTTGCAGTAGATCAGAAGGCTTAATACGCTAACATGCAGAAAACAACGAGCATTTATCCTGAATCACCTTCGCCAATTTGTTCATTGCAACTGATGGGTATCTCCAATGTGATATGATGACAAATAGTTGCTTGACATTGCAAAAGTTCATTGCCAAACCATAAATTTGCCAACAAAAGATTTGGCCAGAGATGTTTGTGGATCCAAAATCTCCAAACCTTTGGGTCGGAAACCAACCAACCCAACCAATTCTGAGGCCAACAGCGGTGGCTGCCGAGCATCAAGAGAGGGGCCCAAGACAATGACGCAGGTGATCTCAACACCTGAGGGAGCTGCTAAGCCACAGGGGTTGGTTCTGACCACCGTTGTTTGTTGGTTATCCGTATCTGCTGGCTACCAAAACGGTGCCGGAAGTGTATACTCATTTTTGTGGTTCACGATAGTTTACTATCATTTGTCCGTGAAACCATTGAGCAGTGGAACCTTGCAGAATCTCTTCATACAGCTTGTATCTATGATTCATGGTCTTACCTAACCTCTTGCAGCTTGGAACTATGGATATATCTATGGGTTCTAGTCAACCAAGCCGTGAAACGCAGGTGGCTTCATGGCCAACCAGCAGCTCGGTGACCCTCTTGGTCTCCCCGCGTGACTCATTGAGCCCTGCAATGGAACAGGCATCCTGACGACCGAGGCAAGTTCCCATTTCACAAGTTGCTACTGTAAGGACTGCAGGGTTGATCAATGATAGCTATCAACCAGAGATCATGGCTAATCATGGGATTTATATGGATTTATGATAGTCAATTCTGATTGTGATGGTCAGGAACAGTGCATGGTTAATCCTGATTTGATCTACATGCTCAACTATCATAGTCAATAGCGTTTCCAATGATGCTAAGAAACACAAGAAAAAACATCGAGAATACATGCTAACATCGACCAGTCGGCTGTTGAGCCGGTTTCGGGTGCTTAGACAACCCCGACATCCATCAGAATCGACCGCTCCTCCAGTACCTCTCCCTGCAACTTCACAGGATCCCTGAGCAAAACCCACGTGGCACAAACACAGACTTGCCAGGAAGAATCGCTTGGCGCGTGTGTAAAACTCGCCCAAAACTCAATCATTTGCCACTCAGTCCAAACCCCTCAGTGTCCTATCTTTGACCTGTAGCCAAATGACCCCGGTCAGATTTTGTAGTCGTTCCCTTTCCCAAACTGAGCAGCTGACAAGTACTCCGTGCCTTGGCAAACGGTGCCTTTCTACATGCCTAAACATTGAATCTCCAAATGGCATGTGAACATGGCACTTCTGGATTCTACTTTGACATTCAAAAAACTTGTCTCTCCAATACCCATCCAGCAAGACCTCAAAGGCGATTTCGTCGCACAACCAGTTGATGTCTTATTTTCTGCTAGTTTTTAAAGGCTGCAGAGTGCTGCAGCAGGCAACTAGTATCTCATCCGCCCACAATCTGGAACTTATGTCTGCACACGACTGCACTGCAAGTCTCACAATCCCATAGACAATGTACTTTCACGCAAAAAGCAGTTCATACAGTGAAGGATGGCAAATCCTTGCTCGGACGCAAAGCAAAGCCATTTTATGTCATGTGCGCTTATTGTCAGAGTATCTTTTCCCAATCATTTTTCCTTAGAAACGGATTGGTGCAAGAAATGATCTCCTCACCTGCCCTCCACTGCCCTGTGGTTTACCAACAAAAGTTGATCGCTCTCAGATGGCAACTGGGAAGCGCGTCATGCCAGTCGAGTCGCGTCCAGCCACTCGTACTGGGGTGCAAATGGACTCGAAGTGATGCACTGCGCAGGTGACTCGGTCAGCGGAGCAAAGTTGCCGATACCTGCGTTGCTGCTGAGAAGGAATGACTCCACAAGAACTTTTCCCATGCAGGTGCTTGTTTAATGGTTTAACTAATGGTTAACTAATGCTTAACAGATGGTTTACAGTAAACGATTCACAATGTTGTTGAACATGATCCCGTCAGTGTGTATACTCAAAAGCTGCAACTGAAATAACCTGCTATTGTATCCACTGACAGCCGGCTACTGGGACTGCCATGATGGGTTCAAAGCAGTCTAGAAACAACAAGGCAGCTAAACCCCGTGCAATAATCAACAAGTGGGTGTTTCAATGTCGTAGCATCTAATATCATCTAGATCTTGTATCTTGTATCTCAGTGGCCTTCAACTTGTTAGCCCACAGAACTGCTTTGACAACAAATGAAATGCATCGATTAAAATGAATTTCTCGCAGTACCAGGTAGCCCAAAAAGGGATACGTAGCTCATAGCTTGATTGTGTTGGCTACAACCAGGATATCCATCGGTTCCACCAGATCATTTGGGGCTTTATAAACATGACGGGCACCGGCCTACAAAATCTGCCACTTTCGGTACCGAATCTTTGCAGTTTGGGAGTGTGCACCATGTCTATCCTTACACTTCATCTTGATGTGATCAGCTGGTTGGTGCTTGAACCATCTTGAACCACCCCTCTAAAAACTATGAGTCAACCAACCATCCCTAAATACTAGGGGGAAACAAGGCCAATCCAACCACCAACCAGTCTTGGAGCATCATTCGCAAGGCATGGACGCCACTCGCCTGGTTTTTTCAATGCTCAGCTGCACGTGCACTTGGAAACCTCGATCTCGGGCTTCCACAACCAAGACCTGGGAGCTGTTGCCTGCGCAGCGAAATACCAAGGGCATCCAAGGGGCCGGCGGTGGGGTTTTCGTTGGAGAAATGTGCTCCCAAACCTTTCGCCTTGAGAATGGTTCCTCAATGCCTTGGAGGCAAAGTTTGGCTCCAACCTGTTCCAACGGTTTCCAACACTGAGAACTTCAGCACTTCGAAAGGACAACAAGAACTGCCAACCGCCATCGACAAAGCCCTGAAAGATCTGGAAGATGAGCACATCTCGATGTCTCAATCACCCTGCCAACATGCGCGCCCCCTTGGGGCCTGTCAAATTCCCATCCTTCCGTGGCGCAGCGCCGCGCCGCGGCAAGCCCTTCGCACGGGGCAGGCGCAAGCCGCTGATGAAGTCGATGCTGTTTTCCAAGGCTTCCTGAAGGCCAGGACACCAAAGCGGAGTTGGAAAATGGATGAAGGATATAGGGCGTTTGCAAGTTTACATTAATCACCAGTAATTACAAATTGAAGTGATTAGTTGATACTAGTCGGGTTGGTTGGTGTAAATCATTTAAGATTGGTTGCGGTTCAAGACGGGTCATTTCAAGCCACAAACCAGTTACAAAACCCAGCTAGAATAGAGAGCAGTGGAACTAACATTTGATAGCTCTCTAATGATCACCGTCATTCCAAAAATCAGAAAAACTGTGCAAACAATACCAAAAACCGAAAGCAATTAATCTTATAGATTGAGGAAATGGTGTCTGTCTATCAAAATGCATTACTGTATTTGTTTCTAGCTTTTACGTGATAACATGCGACAATCATTTTCTGGTTGGAAATGTCTCCTTGCGTTGTCTCCTTGCAGGAGCTAATCTCTTTGTTTTTACTCAAACTTCGAGTGCTCGCAGGCGCTAAACTTGAGCGATTCTCAAATTGATGAGAACTGCAGTGTGAAACGTTGACAAAGCTATCCTGGTTGCCGGCAGTTATAACCCATCCATGCTTGAATCTAGATCATGTTGAAACCCGCAACCAGTATCTAATTAGCAGGAATTGATTCCAAAGCCTTCCAGGAATCCGTAAAGAGCGCATCGGTGCCATCCACGGCTCAACTCCATCTGAAGAATGGTTCTTCGTCCAGTAACCACCGGTGATATCCAGTGCATGCATTGATCTCCGTAGAAAAACACCGCATCTCCTCTTTTCAATTTCGCAATCCGATCCTGCCCACCATCGAAGCCAGGCTCGAAATGGTTGATCCCACCCTGGAATTCGTGCTCATGGGACAAGAGGATCACTACTGTCACCTGCGACTGGTTGTCTGTGTGTGGCTCAATTTTGCCCGCTTCCCCAAGACGAGCGACATCGTAGACGATGTACTCAATCTCTGGGAAAAACCGCTCGCCACTTTCGATCTCATGCCACAATTCGGCATCAAAAGCCCTGCAATGATCCATCAGTCGCTGATAGATGTCAGGAAGCGCCTCCTTCAACTCGTGCTCCATCCTCCATACCTCGTGGCGGTAGAGGAGGTCGGCATCACGGTCATCGATTTCCTTCAATGCAAACTGCTGCTTCATCTGAACCACATCCTCCACCTCTTTACTCGAAAGGAAGCCACGGACAACGGCGATCTGAAGTTCTTGCCACTCAGCACTTAACAGTTCGAAGGCTGGTACTGCTGGGGCATCGTCATGGAACTCAACCACATCGCAACCAGATTCGTCACCAGAGAGTCCAAAAGGCCATAGCCAAGACCACACCATGGTGCTACCGTGCGAGGATAGGAGTAAATGGGTCAATAGCTTTGTGCAAACCATGAACGGTGGCTGGTCATCTGACATCTAGCTGGTTAACTCATGCAGTTGGGTTCTAGAAACTGCTATAACTGTACTATCACTCAACAACTCGAAAATTCAAAATGTGAATCATGCGGGTAGGCAAATGACAAAATCCTCTCAGCAAAGGGGCTAGCATCAGTGCATTGTCAAGTTCATCACCCCACAAGCATCTCAAACATTGCTTGAGCCATGGCCAAGTCTAATCTGAGCTCTGCTACCAAGCCAAGCTGGTTGGGATCCAAGCGTTCTTAGCTGATGGAGAAGCCCATTGATCCTGGCTGGGATGATAGCAATGCCACGATGATTGGTCTTATGATGAGTTCTGTACTATCATGTCCTACCCCATGCATTGACTTGTCACTCTCAACAGCGCCTTCCACTTCATTGTGGACCACAATCATCATCATCATCATCATCATCATCATCATCATCATCATCATCAACAACATCATCAACATCATCAACATCATCATAATCGTCATCATCATCATAATCATCATCATCATCATCATCATCATCATCATCATCATCATCATCATCATCATCATCAGAATCATTATCATGAACTGCAATAACAACATCTGTCATTGCACTCTTGTATATTTTGGTTCAGCGATCAGTATGACCACGTGTGCACTTGGATCCCCTGTGAGACATGGTCAGCATTAGGGCCATTGCCATCGAACTGCTACCAGTTGGCTTCTACCAGTATCCATCGTTATCAAGCGCCACGAAGGGCTGCCAACTTTCATTGACCATGATAAACCATTGATGATAAACCATTGATGATAAACCACTACAAACCATGACTAAGCAATCATCAACCATGAAAAACCAGCATTCACCCGGTCTTGACCATCTGTGACCATCACACTAACCACTACGTTAGCCACCATCCACCTTTGCGAACCACTACATATATTCCATTCTACTCCGTTCTCCTCCATTCTCCTCCATTCTCATCCCACCTCTGCCACCCCTCCAAGGCTCTGGCAGCTTGAGCGACCCAAGCACAGCGAAACGGATCTGGCCACTCGCCTTCCAGGTGGGGCTACTGAAGTTCTCAGATACTCAACCACTACAAGCAACTGACCACAGAACCAACTGGGTTAACAACCAACTGGCTTAACAACCAACTGGGTTAACAACCAACTGGCTTAACAACCAACTGGGTTAACAACCAACTGGCTTAACAACCAACTGGGTTAACAACCAACTGGCTTAACAACCAACTGGGTTAACAACCAACTGGGCTGTACCAATGGTTGCTGGTAATAAGAGACTGTGGTCAGTTGGATTAGTACCAGTACAGGATCCTTTGGCACAACAACATTGCTTTACCAACCACAAGAACATTGCCAAAAACACGAACCAACTGGGGGCACAATAGGGTTCTGCAATCTTTGTAATTAATAACCAAGTAGGCTAGCAACTGACAACAAACCGCACTTGAAATGTATAGATATGGCTAACAAACTATAGATAATATATGATCATATGGCTTTTGCAAGCCACTATAGCCAACGATTTCTGGCCCACCATTTCTGGCCAACCATTTCCGGCTACACTGCCAGCTCTCAGCTCGCTGCGCATCCTCGCCTGGTGCCGGAAGGGTCGGAAGCGAAGCTTCAGCAAGTCCTCCAGTTCCAGGACCGACTTCTTCACACGGACGAAGTCGCCCATCTCGGTGGGCCGGATCCCGGAAAAAGGGTCCCAACGGAGATCCCGAAGAAGTCCAGTGACCAACTGATGGTGCATGAATTGGAATGGTCTAAAAATGGTTTAGAATGGTTTTTAATGATATATGAATGATAGCTACACTGTGGCTTGGAAGTATCCTGCAGTAAACTCTGGCAGGCCAATTCAAAAGAGCAAAACAAAATAAAGCATGTCTTTTATGCTGGAATTCTCAATGCGCTGCAAGTATCAAACCAACTTTGACATTTTTGGCAGTAGGTGAGCAAGCCAGCAGAATCCAGATAGTAAGACAGCTCCCTATCCAAAGTCATCGCTCATGAACTCGCAAGTCATTTGCTGCGGCAGAATGATCGCATGGACAACTTCTAACTTTCACAGTTTCCAGCCAACCACGCTAATCTTCCTTGATGCCAGGATGCTTCAGAGATGCTCGACTTGTCAATTCGCAGATATTTCTGAATCTCTCGGGCTGCATCTTGGCAACCCAAAAGAGCTGCGAAGTCATCCTAGGTTCAGCGGCTCAGCTCTTGCCGCACAGCTTCCGAAAACAAAATCAAATGAGATCAAGGTGGGAACGCATTCTGGGACAGTGGCAAGAATAAGTTGAAGTTGTAGGCTTGTCGGGCAGCACCCTAGCTGATCCCCTTAACTGCAGGGGTGGAGTAGAGAATAACTTGAAGTTTGTCTGGGGGTAGAACCTGCAAGAGTCAGCCTGAAACGGTCACTGTCATTGGAAATGTCACTATTGGTCACCAATTGAACTACCATGACCTATTGGATTGTTGGTCGTGCATTGATATCATTGGTTGGTTATGACCATCACCAAATGGTTCAACCATGTCATTGGTTGAGAAAATCGGATATTCAACCAATATCATTGATGTTAGGATTCAACCAAAATGGATGACCATCACCACTGAATTGGCCACCGTTGACCTCGCCACCGAGACACATTGAGGCTCCAGTAGTGGCCATAGCGACGGCTGGTGGGTGAAGACACCTCTTGCAACGCTTCTTCCAAGCGTTCCTCCGAAGCATGCTTCACCTCAACCAAGGAGGTCAACCAACGAGCTCAACCAAGGATCAACCAAGGGTCAACCAAGGGTCAACCAAGGGTCAATCAAGGGGGTCAAGGAAGGGTCACCCGCAGAGGTGCATGATCAAATTTCTATTATGAAAGTCTTCATTCACCATCAAGAGATGGATCGGTGCACCTGCGAGACGCTTGACATACACATAAATGTAGATGTACAATCATATGTACAATCAGATGTACCAAGTATATGCGACATAGATATGGAAGAGTCACAACATGAGTGCCATAGTGCCCTTATGTGTTCAGGGACTACAAAATGCTTCAGGAGGACAGCGAACGGTCGCAGGTAGGCACCCAATGATGTGATACAAAACGTCTCCCAACCTAGTCACCAGCATAACAGGAACACCCGGAACACCCCAACCATAGTGAAGAATTCCTCACTTGAGGGTACCGGGTTAGGGTACCTGATTACCTTCTACAAGAACGACTGGCTGAACAAGGAAGTGTAGCAAGCTAATCAAAACTTTATAAACAACAAAATTGCCTCCATGGTAGCAGTAAGACCGAAACATGTCATCACGTGCAGGAGTGCGCACTCGCTACAAGCACACTTCATGGCAAAGGTGCGTTCATATATCACCACTGTGACCGCGGCCAACAGCACCCAACGAACACTATGCACGTTGTGATTCACCACTGGAGACCTGGCTATGGGTCAAAACCACCCCAGGTTCCCATCATTAACCATTGTTTTCCCTATGAACTTGTTGCTTAACATTGATGGTTAATAGGGATTCATCATTAACCATTGTTTTCCCTATTGTTGTTGCTTAATATTGATGGTCAATATTGAACAATACCCACCACAAAAACTGAACGACACAAGGTCTCCAGCTGCCATGGTGCTGCGATGATGAGATCCAGCTGGTGCACTGCGCGGTCCCAGCCGTGGTCGGGAAGCTCCTCCCAGTGATCCTCCCAGCGATGATTTACCAGGTCCTGCGGCGAGAGTGCAGCCCTGGTGGGCAGCCGGCCTCCTGGTCCCTGTGGCTTCACCGAAGTGGAAAGGTCAGAGTTGCTTCATGAGGTCATGAGCACCAATTCAACCAAGCCAATCTCCACGGTGAACGGGCACTGGTAGATCCAACTGGCTCATCCTTTCAGAAAGGGCTAGGGCAGGATACCCCAATCGCTCCTGGCCTCGCTCCCTCCCAGCCACCAGCCCCCGGCCTCAACGACGCCATGCCCTGCGACGATCACGCGAAACGCAGCGCTGGCCAAACACCAGGCGCGCCAACGCAGTGCCATCGCAAAGGCCGGCAAAAGCGGAAGAACTGATGGTTGTGACATATGATGACGGTTAGATAGTAACGATGGTCATAGTATGACATGTTTACAGGGTATGATGATGGTTATTAGAATGATGGTTATAGTCACTAAGTGATGGTTAATATGATGGTTATAGTATATGATGACTGATTTGCAATCATTTCGAATGGTTAATTATATAATTATATAGTATAACTAATGATGGTTGATTATAGTATATCATAGACGGTTTACAATAGTTTGGCATGGGTAGGAACGAAAAATATCATCAATGATCATCAATTTATAGTGGGGACCAATGTTCTCGACATATCTGCATGTTTGTTGGTTTTGACATGTTTTAACCAACAATTGGCACATCCCAAAAAAGCACTTTCTGAGCGACAAAAAACCCAGTTCCCAAGGACAACATGAACTCAGAGAGCGCTCCACTTCTTTTTTGGGCATGGGATTCATAGGGCGGGCCTGCCAAAGCATCCAAAACGCATGGGTTTTGGCAACGGGTCTCTTACTTTGAGTATCTTGACCTTCATGGTCAGCGCCAAACTGCACCATTGGCGAATGAATCGCTTTGCGATTCCCATTCTTCTACGCATCTGACCTCCCTCGAAGCCAGCTTCAGCTGCCACAAGCGCGCGATGAAGCGGGGCTGATGGAACTGTTGTGAAGGTGCGGGCTACCTCCAAGTGGGATGCCTCCAAGTGGGGTGGCATGCACAACCCTCAGGGCAACCACAACCAATGACAGTTGACACGTGTTGACACAACAACTATCCCGGGGGGCTTAGATACCCCTGATACTCTTGGCCGCTGGTGGGCACCCCTGAAACGCTGGGAGCAGCTACAGGGTGGATCCACAAGAATCAGCTGCTTCAGCTGCTCTTCGCCTTGCAGGGTAAGTCATCGTACTCGAAGTCCAGTTCTTCGGCCTAGAGCGACGCTGTGAACTGTGCGGGTCAAGGTCTGATTGACTGTGATGATGGTTAAGTATAGGATAATGATGGTTTACAGTAGTGATGAGTATATCCCAAATCATCCAAGTCATTAGTTAGAAAAGTATTCCACCCACCATTTTGGGGGTTCCCCATGCCTTAAGAACGTCCCAAATGACCAATGGATACCACCCGGACACCGAAAAGCTCTCAGCCCGGCGCTCGAAGGAAGAGGTTCAACGGGGCCACGGTGCAGCGTACTGCAAAGGCCTCGGAGTCGATTCTGCGAATGGTGGTACTTCAGCATGGTTTGTTGGTGATGGTCACTGTGAATTGAATGGTTTACAATAATGGCTATCTAATTGCTAATTTTTATGGTTATTTGATAGTTGATTTAATGGTTAATCATGGTTATTAGTGGTTATTCAATTCACAGTGACTACTGTGACCATCACCAACAAACAATGCTCACTGTGAATAATGGTCACTGTGAATGTTTATTAGTGATGGTTGGTGATGGTTGGTACTTCATCTCATCATGCATTGTGAGTGATGGTTGTGGTTCATTTAATGGTTAATCTATACAACGGCTGGTTCAATGATTAACAATGGTTATTAGTGTCGCTTGGTGATGGCTCATTATTCTTTATGGTTCATAACCAGTTAATGGTTAGATAGTATCATTGATAATAAATGGCAAACAATAATGGTTATCTAATTGCTATTTTAATGGTTTATTTGATGGCTAATCTATACTGTTTAATGATGGTTTTTAGTGATGGTTGGTGATGGTTGGTGATGGATCGTTATCATTTACGCATTTACGCTTAATGATGTAGCAACCATGGTTAATCATGATGGTTGATTAGTGATGGTTCGTTGTGGTTGTTGGTGGTGGTCCGTTCTGGTTGTTAGAGAGGGTTCGTTGTGGCTGTTAGGCATGTTTTTTTCTCTTGGTTGCTAGGCATGGTTTGTTCTTGCTGTTAGTGATGGTTGGTTCTGGTTGTTAGTGATAGTTCATTGTTCTTCAAAACCATGACTAACAATGGTCAATGTTCATGATGGCTAGTGTTTGATGATTAATGTTAATGGTTGCTGCTAGTGATGGTTGTTTATTGACCGTTAGTTATGTTTACCAATGTAGCAACCATGGTCAATCATCATAGATACCGTGATTATTACAGTTATTATATCATTAACATATTGTCAATAATACTGATTGATGTATGGCCAACGGCTATTAATAGCAGGTTGGTTGATAATACTGATGAGTCTTGATATGGTCACTGGTACTTAAGAATCGTACTTGATAAAGGTTTTCAATGTATGATAGTACTAAACTAACAATGGTTAGTAAGGGTCATAAAAAAAACACATATGAATGATGGCAAATAATGGTACTTAATCATTTTTGATCAGTGTTCAAAGTGGCTTGTGATGGCTGAGTGCGGTTGATTATTGTTGATGATCTGATTGTGAGTCGCTATAGTTGGGTTTAACAACCAACGTGGTCACTGTGTTAGTTCACGAGAGAATCCATAGCCTTAACAGTCAGGTACAAGCCATGAAGCATTCCTGGGCCTTGGTGGCCATGGAGCTTTGACTTAGATGTAGAGCTAGTGTAACAGATCAAACTTCTCCACACGCAATACTTCGATGACCAAAAGACTCGGACAGAATTCGTGAAACAAGTGGATCTTGGCCACCCAAATTGCAAGCCCAGATTGCTCTGCGGCTGGTTCTGACTGAGCCTGTATCCCCACAACCTTCCGTTCAAGGGGTGGTGTAGCATGAGCAGGCCAAAAAATGATGATTTCTGCTCTCTCAGAATGCCCCCCACCTCCAGGTTTCCGTGCCAAATATGCCACGGCCAATTCCGGGCCAGTGGGAAAGACCAAACACAAGCGATCCTGGACTTCAGAAGAGCATTGGCTGATTTATGACTGATTAATGGTTGATTTCGGGTAGATTCATGGGTAAATAGTAGATTAATCATTACAGTAATGGTTGATTTCATGGCGATTCATTCATGAAATCAACCATTCATTCTACCATCTCTGATGACTGATGAGTGGCTGATGAATGATCCCCTGGGACCCTGGGAACCCTGGATGACCAATCCATTGACCAAGTTGGCAGCGCCACAGAGCCATGGGATTGGTGGCAGGTTCAGGTGGATCCTTGGGCCTCCGAGCAAACCCATGGAAGATGAGAATGGTTCATTGGTAAATTGCCAACGGGTGTTGGATAATTCGGGGTTTCTCGAGCCATTGGGAACCCCAGAGTTGTGGCTGGTTTAATCCTAAGAATGATGAAAAATGATGATTTGGGGGTGACCCCAGTTTTGAGATTTGAGAAACACCTCGTTACCAACGGTTAAAACGGTCTTTAAACAAAAAAAGCAAGGTCGTCAATATAGATATGTATGTATATATATATATAGATATGTAAGCTGGATTTAAGAATCAGTGATTAAGAAACGTATACCAGTTTATACAGACTGGTTTTCTCAACAGGGTACATCGACCACTAACGCAGAACATATTAGCTATCAATGATTGTTTCACTCCTTCTTGTTGAATTGCTAGATTACCTTCGAAGAGGTTGACCAATCCCATCAACCCCAGCGATTCCAGATGGAAAGCTACTGTCGAGCGAAAATCAAGATTCATCAGCTACAATTACCAGCCGTGATGAAATCATGGTATGTCATATGTATGTGAGGCAACTAGCTGAGTTACATGGCAGGGAAAATCCTCTAGCACTCACAATGGTGGTTTCTCAAAACAGGGGACCCCCAAATCGTCTCTTTTCAACCATTAATAGTAAGAAACCAACCATTTGAGGGTTCAATATTTTAAGATATCTTGAGAAACCACCAAATGGTTGTTTCATGTTGTTTCTCAAAATAGGGGTACCCTCAAATCATCCTTTATAAACCATTTATAATTTATAACCAACCAGTTTGGGGGTCCCCTATTTTGAGAAACCACCCAATGGATGATTTGCCTTCCAAACCGCATAGCTTCCAGCACCAGTTCCAGCTGTCCTCCCTGCCCATGCCGGGCAAGTCATTCTTCTCATCCACAATGAAGGCCTGAGACCAGCATAAGCGGTGACACGAGTGGGTCACCATCAGAGCCATTTACCAGCAAATATAGTTAATATATGTTGATATACTTAAATTATTTTATAATTAACAAGTATAACAAGTGGTATGAAAACTATAACTGATTTATATTACAAATACAATTGGTTTCAACAGTTGTGTAGTAAGTTGCTATCATTAAGAACAAACAAATATATAGTGATTCAAAATGAGATATATCAAACCAGCCATTTACAATGGGCGGTGTAATTGATAGTAAAATGACTTGACTAACCAATCAACCAATTTGTGGCTGTAAGTTCATCAATTGAAATTGTTATACAACTAAAAACAACAAATTGATTCGTTTAAAACGGTCTAACCAACAAATAAAATTGGCTTCCAAACCATTCGATTGCTCAGGAGTCAACATTCAAGCGGTGGGGATGTCTGCAAGTATTGTCATGTGCTACCCTGACTACAAAAGCACCACCATTGGCCCATTGGCTATTTGGAAATCAAACTATATCATGACTCATCCCATTGGCTATTTGGAAATCAAACTATATCATGACTCATCCCATTGGCTATTTGGAAATCAAACTATATCATGACTCATGACAATGGATGTTATAAAAACTATGATTGATGTATTGTGTAATTAAATAGAAGTGCCGATCAATACTGTACCTACACAACAAGGATGGAATGTCCGAACAGGATTGAACCACACGGTTGCCTTGAGAATACATTGGCGACTGGTCTGCGACGTTAAGCACTGGACTCCGGTGCTTGGTACTGACCCATGATGTGAAAACTATGAAGTCGTCCAAGCGGAACCAGGGCCGCACCTTGAGTTCTTTGAAGCTCAAGGGTCGCCGTCCATCAGTGGAGAAGAGGAAAGGTTCCTCCTGGGCCGTGGGTTCAGGGAGAAAACCACACCAACGTGCAGCAATTCTCTGGTTGGTTTGATCCAACCATCACCACAGAAACTTTCCTGCTTGAAAACTGGAGATGAGGGAACCTCGTTTGCATTTGGCTGTGGCATGCTATGGCTAAACCTCGTTCGCATTTGGCTATGGCATGCTATGGCTATCATTGAAAGCTATCCTCGAAAAACTGCCAAGTGCTTTTCTACTCCCGCACGAGTGCGAGATGCCAACACCCTTGTGTAGCAAATAATAGCGTGCTACTGAGAGGAGGACAAAATACATCTGCAACGTCCAAACTGACCACAAAATGACGATCAAAAACAAGATAAATGACCAATAATACGATGCTCAGGAGATTGTAGCTGAATATAGATCAAATAAAACCCTAACAAGACAATCTAACAATAGTATCCATCAGTATCCAACATAACATAGTCCATGTAAGGGCTATATTAACATGCCATGGATTGGATTCGGTCATCGAAGTGGCACTGCCAAGGCAGGGCTCACCCCGGTGCTTCGTGGGCCAGGGCAGCCCATGTTGCGTTTTCCCGGCCTTGTCCGGCAAAAAATCCCAGAAGGTTTTCCAATCGCCATCTGCAGCAAGGTCCATGGATGTCCATGGTGTCATCCCACAGCAGTGATGCTACTCCCAGGGTAAAACGACGGATGGTGTTAGGGGTGTCAGGTGGTTTCTGTTGATAAGGAATAGACTTAGATCTTAGATCATCTTACTTCTCATAGTCATACATCATCACAATCATCACCATCATCATCACCAATAATCGCAATCATCAATCATCAACAGAAATTGGGCTAATAGTATTCAATAGTTTCAGGAAATCATCAACATATTATATAGACTTGTTGATTGTCGCCTAAGAATAGCCATCAATAATCAACCAGCATAGGGTTACAACTCTGGTGATTTCGGGAGCCAAAACAAGCCGCTGGTTCACAGCTGGCAGGTCAATGTCGTAGCAACCAGCTGGGTCAATGGGTCTTGGTGACCAAAGGTTAATCAGTCACCAATTCACAAGTTGCACTATATAAGTGGGATACAACCATGGTAAATACCTCGATAAAGCTGCACCACGCTTTAGACCAAACGCTGCAACACATCAGGATCTAGTGATCGCTGGCATCAACACTCAAGAGAATCCCAGAGTCCAAGTGTTAGACGCTGGGGCACGAATGCTCAACAATTGGCTTGCCCAACTCGATGTGTTACCTCCTCCAACTGCCTGGCTGAACATCACCGGTAGGTCACTGGTAGGTCACTGGTAGGTCACTGGTAGGTGACCAGGCTGCTGGAAGACCCAACCTGCGAAGTCGCTCGCCATCTTGTGCTTGCTGGGATCGAAACCTGGACAGCTCCGAGCCCCGGGCGTAGCGCAAGGGGACCAATCAAGGTAGGACCCATGTCTTACGGCGCATAACCACAATCAATTGGAGCTGTACAAAAGGTCGAAATCAAAATGCGACAGACTTGAGCAATTCGGAACATGATTGACAATGACTCTGATAAACCCAACACAGCCAACAAAGGTTTCCGGACAGATCCATCAGCAGTCAAGCAGTGCTGAGGCAACCCGGTTTGAACAATAATGGTTTGCACAAGGATGGTTTGCTTAAACACTAGAGCATGAAATTCTCATCACAAACCTCCCAAACTGTCAAAGTGGCGCATGTTGAGATGTTCCAAGTGCCACAGCAACAACAACTGCTGTATGGTTACAACCCTTCTAGCTCCAAATCGCTCCCTCCGAACCCCCCGTTATAGACTTCAATGGCTGTTGGTCAAAACCCTAGTACCTTTCCCTTCACATCCCCGAAATGACACATCTCGTCCAACTGTTGGGATGTTAACCTATACCCATTTTTTGGTTCATAAACCACTGGAAGGTCACCATCCCCTTGCACCATCCCCTCCCTGCAGCTGGGCGACATGCTTGCGCCGGTTTCACGGGACCTATGTCCTCGACTTGTCACATCCATGGTGGACCCAACAACAATAAAGGTGTGTTAACGGATTTTCATAACCCCCCATCAACCATGAATTAGGGCTTCTTAACCATTGCAAATGATGGTATAGTGCTTATGTACCAATGGGTGATCAATGGTTATCTGATGACAAATCAATGGTTACCCATGTACCCGCCAAAAAAAGATGCTGACAAAAGCCAAACTGGGAATCTGCCCAGGAAGCAAACATGAATACCATCCAGCTGATTGATGAAGTTCATTTTGACAACTTCTGGATTTCAAAAAATTGACATTGCTGTACATCATTGAGGTCCAAAGTTTGTTGCAACACCTTTGACTGCTGGCACTGCGAAACCAACAATCGCTTGCAACGTCCTGGACTCCCCCTTCTGTCATCATGCGGGTGCATGTATATGTCTACATAGATTGTGTGTACTTGTACTGCAGATAGATAATACCTAGTACAATACATATATATATATAATGCATACATAAATCATATATATTTTCTGTATGCGTGAAGATGTATGGAAACTAATTATACACATGCTAAGCTGTGCACCTGCAAGAAAGGTTGGTAAAAGCATCCCGGACAGGGTTTGAGATCGGTCACAATTTTTCCGCACGGATTCGCTCCTTCTCCTGGACCGCGCCACCCATATCCTGCGCCTCCATCGCTCTGAAAGCCCCTGGGTTGGCGGCAAAAATCTGGATCTCACAGCTGAACCCACTGCGGCTGAGCAATGACAGCCTGTTGAGCCCATCCGAATTGGTTGTTCATCGTCTTTAGAATCTACATGGAATGCAGTTCTGGGACCACAAAATAATTTTCTAGCTGCAACGTGGAGAATGTGATCCATCTGCAGATGGCCTCACATGTGTGGAATCCAAGTGACCATTACTTGACCGCAGAATTGAAGGCCTAACAATGCAACTATCCCAAGCAACGTGTTTCAGTTCTGTGCACCAATAAGTATATTGATGGCCTTGTCAATACCTGACCTGGTGTTGCCACATATTGCCAGGCTATGGACTCTTTCTTCTAGATATGCCACAGTGCGATGCTGTGTTGCATGTGCTGACCTCCCAACCTTCAAGCCCAAAAGTATCAAAAGCTCGAGCCGGACGAATAGATCTTGAATTAATGCGAGCAAAACAAACAACCCACCATACTGTATGGAGAGAGCTCACATGGTGGGAAAATACCATGGCGCTTGCTTTGGACTGCTGAGAGGTGGCGCATCCAATCAGTTGAAGGGTGATGCTTGGTAGTTTCAACCAATCTGGAGACTTCTGTCAGCCATATCAGACACATGCCATGCAAAAAATCTATGGACACCTCGAAGTTGCCAGTCACCAATGCCCCGAAGAAAAAAAAACGTGCGAATCCTGATCAGTTTGATCATCCAACTGCCAGAAGCGGCTAGATGCCCCCAGCTTCAGCTGCTGATTGTCTAAGGGGTTCCAAGTGGCACAGCCACTTGGAGCTACTTGGATCACTTGTATCCCTCGTTTCCGCCCAAATGGATCCAAATGGTTGGGATAACCCCCAGCAACACAGATCCTGCAATGAAGTTCCCGATTTCAACCCCGCAACTGTCAAGCTACGCCACCAAGGATCCCGTTCCCAGCCCCCTGTTTTCTCAGACTGGCACGTCGCGCAAGGCGCAAGGCGCGTTCGCGTCGCGAGGAGTGTCGTGTTGTGGCTCAAGCAAGGATCAGCCCCAGCACCACCAAGGTCAAACAACAGGCCAACAGAATGGCCCCTCCACGATCGGCAAAGTCCTGGTAGCGGTGGTACAAGGCCGTGTGAAATCTGCTTTTAATAGGGGAGTTATACAGGGTTAAAGTCCTATGATTTGGTCAAACAGTAGGAGATACTAAATATTGAACAATAAAGTATTATTGTCAACCGATCATGTTGATTATCATGTAGTAAGAAAGGATTTTGGACTTTGCTGCTGAATGCTCCGATGGCCATGCACAAGGTCAGTGGAAGACGTACCCTATACACACTTGTAGGTGCCCCATACAAGGCAATGACATTGAAATTGAATATTGAATATGAATGAAATGAAGAGACCAAACGACGATGATCATGAGCGAATGAGGACTATGCTGACCAACAACGATTAACTACTCATTTACCACTGTAATCCGTGGTATGAACACTTCATCTCTAGAGTTTGGAAAATTGTGTGCGCAAGGGTCCCTCCCCCCACTCTGGTTCATTTGAGACTGGGAGAAGCTGTTGCAGAAAGTTATACTCAATGTGCTCTCAAATGTTCTCAAACATCTTCGATTTGCCTTGTTTCAGTGTTGAAGTGCTGCATTCTCAACAGGTTTAAGACTGCTCAACTGTTTAAGTGTTCTCGAAAACACTGCTTAACTCTTCCCAAGCGGGGCAGCCAGATACAAACTCCGGGTCCCAAGGTTTCAAGTTTCAAGTTAGGCATATGAAGACCACTCAACTGAAAGCACGTTACCAAAGTCTCTCATCAATCCCAAGGCCTCAAAGAGATCAACAAGGTCAATGGGCTCCCGATGCAATTCAATCAGCTCCCCACGATTTTGTTGCAACAGTGATTGGGATGAGTTTGAGAGACCCTTCATCTCTATATAGAGCAGATATCATTGTTTCAATAGAATTCGACCATAAGTTGGCATGCCCAAAGACACCAAAGCACTGGTTGAAAGTGCGCTCTGCAGGTGTCCTCCACTTTGGCTGTCTTGCCTACTGTTGGAGAAGACTTGCAATTGGTGGGGCGAGTCACCAAAAATGATGCTTCATCAAGGTACATAATATTTCATGTCTATACCGTATGTCTGCACCAAGCTCTGGAGTATGACAAGCACTTTGGGATACCCAGCGTGCTATACATGAAACGTGCAAGGTAATGCTTTCTGCCATCTATTCCAACCACTTGTTCAACGTTGAGGTTTAGGGCTAACAGTAGTGCATGGTCCAGGTTCACTGCTAATCTAATGACATTGAAACGATCCTTCAGAATGAGAGCTGGATTCGGAGAGATCAGCTTGCACGGGCTGGCATTTGGAAGCCTTCTGGGCAAACGGAGCTTCCTATGCGTATCTCATGTTGTGGAGATCCGGTTGCCTTAGAATTTAGGAGGGCGGATTTCTATCAGTGCCTCTGAATATGAAAAAAACCTTTCAATACAACACTCTAAAGGCAGGACATGACCTGGGTAAAGTTGGCCATCATCGATCATGAGGAATCATCAACCATTCAGTCCCTGGAAAACTTTGTAAAGTTGACAGGGGTTGGTAACTATCCCATTTTATGGACATTGAACATCACCGAACTGGATAACTTCTGGGGTCCCATAATAGTTGGGTGATGTCCAATTGGGACATAGCTCATGACCCGTGGTTGACTAAGAGGCAACTGCATCGACTTTCAAACGACTGGCAACTTCATGACCAAGTCGGTAGCAGGGTGCCATCAAGATGTAGAAACTGGTGCCATGGGATCCCCGACCGGGCCATTCCAAAGTGTCCAGGTCGTTTTTGCTCCAAAAACAAACGAACCAAGTAACATCAAACGATCACATGATCAGAACCTGTCCAAAAGCAATTGATGATGGTTGATTCTGATCATGTAACATCAAATAATCACATGATCAGAATTTGCTGGGACATCTCAACAGCCAGACCCCACCACTCAATGAATTCGAAGTCCACACGCTCCGATCCACAGAGCCCCAGCCTCCTTCTTTGAAGGTCCGGTTCCGTCTCCACTGCTTCGCGCAAGCATGGAGGAGTATGGCAACAGAAGCAAAGCTGACCTTAGTGATGCTTTCTCAAAAGAGGGTTACCCCAAAATTCATGGTTTATCACTACAAATGGTTCATAGACTGGATGATTTAGGGGTACCTCTTTATTTAAGACCCAAGTGGTCTCCCTTGGTGCCATCCCATGCCATCCCCAACGCCGTATCGCCGGGCTAAAGGGAATGGGTAATTATCATGGAGGATGGCCCAGCTAGATCGCTGATAGTAACAGCAAGCAAATGTGTATGATCAACGTGCAATTGTGTATGTTATGAATGTTTATCACACTGCACTTTATTCAGTTGCGGCTTCCACAAAAAAAGCGCCGAAATCACGATTGAGCGGTGAAGTATGATGTCATTAGAAATCTGCTTCCTTCCCGTTGAAGATTGTAAAAGTTCTTTCAAGGTTCCCAAAGTGAAGAGGATTGGTGCATCAATGCGGCAGCCCGATGAACGTGGAATGGTAACCTAGTAGCTCCATGGAAGTTTTGGAATCCCGAAGCGAATCTATCTGCTTGCCCTTTGAGGAGCACATGAAAATCGGCCATGGTAGCTGTGCGATTAGTGGTGCTTTTTGGCTGGTTGGTCCGGTCCCATGGCCCGTCAGCACCGCCAAGCAGCCACCAATCCGGAGATGTTGACGGCGGCAGATTCGCCAGTTGCCAACAAGACCTTGATGAACAGCCGCTGGGACAAGCAGCGGTTCAAATAATGTTAGATCCACATATAGATATAGGTTTAAAGTATATTCTAGATCAATTATGGTTGGGTATATAGAAATGGTTTATTGTAGTGGTTCAAAAATAGTGGATCATAACCGACAACGATGTTAAACACCAGCTGCTGGTGGTTTTACACATCTTACTAACCCTATTTGATCGTAAGTCACCAGGAATTTACGGATAGGGGGATGGTTTGTAAATATGGATCTACCATGATCATCCATGATCAAGAATCGTGCGGGATTGATGATGGATCATCGACTACAGAGGATGTGTTGTGGAAACATGTTGTGCAGACTGAATACAGGATTGATGCTGGATGATGATGGTGATAAACATAGTGACAATTGTGGCGGTGATGTTGTTGTTGATGATGATGATGTTGTTGTTGATGATGATGATGATGATGATGATGATGATGATGATGATGATGGTGATAAACATAGTGATAATTGTGGCGGTGATGTTGATGATGATGATGATGATGATGATGATGATGATGATGCTGGATGATGCTGGATGATGCTGGATGATGCTGGATGATGATGGTGATAAACATAGTGATAATTGTGGCGGTGATGTTGTTGATGATGATGATGGTGATGATGATCACGCTGATTTCGACGACCACGATCCTACTGAGAACAACATATGCCCACATTCCTTGAGGATCATACGTGTTTCTGTCACATAAGGCCACCTTTAGAAAAAAAAATGCTCAAGTACAGTAGCTCCTGTATAGGGTTCAACAGAAAGCTATGACATCGTTTTTGCAAATCTAGGTTGTGAACGATTCAGATCCATTGTGAAGCTACATTATCTGGAACAAGTTCAAACATGTATTCAAATGTACCACTTCTCAATGTTTCTGCTTGAAAGGTTTGAACACGGTACGCAATGACCCCTTCTAATGGCATGTCCTCTCCAGAAAAGCAGGTACGGGCACGGCTCAGCCGTCGAAAATTCCTCGATGTAGTTACTTTGCAACAGTCAGCTCTGGGCTTTGTGTTTGCCGCTTAGGAAGTAATCCAAACGCAAAAAAATCAGCGAGTTGATTGTCTCAATGAGCCAGGATCAACAAGGAGTTCGGGCTTCGCATCCGTTTTAGTTGCCAGAAATTTTTCTGGCCACCAAATTCCTATGATTCTTGCTCATTAGTGGCTATATGAGCCAACCCTTACCACTCAAGGCCCTAACCAACCCTTTACCAATCAACCAATCAAGGCCCTTAACCTGGACTCCCCACAGCAGATGCTGCTGCAAAGACTGTGGCAAGTTTCGCCTGGTCGGAGGAAAACAGGAGGCCACGACAAGGGGGTTCAATGAGGGAGTCAAACGATGGTTTTGTAGTGATCTGGTTGGTGGTTTCAACCAACAATTACCAAGTGGTGGTTTCAATGAGGGAGGCAAACAATGGTTAAATGGTTCGTTGATGACTCATGATGATTAGTTGATGCTTAAATACTGGTTAATGATGGTTAAACGATTTAGATGGTTGGTTAAATGGCTTACTTAGTGGTTAATCAAATGGCTTGTGATTATGGTTATTTGCAATTGCTTATTGATGGTTGGTGATGGTTGGTGATGGTTGGTGAGGGTTTGTGATGCATTGTCATGCTTAGTGGTGGTTAATTGCTGATAAGAAATTGCTAGTTGTTGGTGAATGATGGCTATGTAATGATTGCAGTTAACATGGAAAACACTGGTGCATAGCGGCATATGATGGCTATATGATTAATGATGGCCAATAACGATTAATACTGGTGAATGATGTTTAATTATCATCAAGAATAAATGATCGATAATCGATAATTAATGTTTAAAACATGGTTCATGCTGGTTGGTGTGGATGAACCGAGCCACCAGAACGAGTTTGCTGGTGATTAGTCATCTATTGCAAGTGGACATGCTCCTTTTTAGAGAAGTCCCAAGAAGCTGAGGTGTTGCATGTTCCTGCAATGTCAGCCCCATTTAGATGGCAGTGGCTGCTATGGCTTGCAATGTTTGTGTTCACCTTTGACATTGAACAGCATGGTCTTTACGGGATGTTCACCTATATATGATTGATGTTCCTAGGCAATAAATCCGGCTGTGTCATCATTCTAAGTGTATAGGGGTGGTCATGATTGGGACATTGTCCATAAATTCAACAGGTCACTCATGCCAAAAATTGAGATTCAAAAGCCATGCTTTCAGGGGGATCCGCAATTCATTGACAGCCCCAAAATAGGCATTTACTCTCTGGTAAACCAACCTGGAAGTAGAAAATCCACCATTTCTGGTTGGCTTTCCTATTAAAACTGGTGATTTTCAGCTTCCAGGTCAGTTTACCAAACCGTAGGCATTTCCCGGACAATGTCTAAGTCTACCATGTGACGGACGTCCAGTGAATGCACGCCTCGATCGACCGATCAAAACTTCCATGACCTGGATCTCCCCGTGGGTGACTGTTGACAATCCGCCAACATGATAATCGTTCAACACTTCAATGGTATAGTCAACCATACCCTAGAACCAATCATCATGATTTGTTGCTATGCGAGTCAGGGTTCATTACAAAATGCTTCTTGCAATATCTTGATCCATATCTTGGATGGCCACCACAGCGAGCAAATCCCAGCGATGCGGTCCCAGGCGCCCAGTGAATAAAAGTTCGTTCCGTTGAAAACCAGACCTCTCAGCGATCGCGCAGGGGGGTGATCTCGATAGGATTCAGCTAGATCAGCGGGTGGATCCAACTCATAACCCCCCAAGTCTTCCGAACAGTGATAGAGTGCATCACCAGCTATTGAGCAGATAAGGGTGATTTATGAACAGATGGATCTACCATCGGTGACACAGCCGCTGCAAGCGGCTCGCGCGCTTGCGCACGAGGGCCGTGTAGTTGTTGGTTATGGAATCACCTCACTTTCGTCAGTTTGGGGTGTTGACCTGTCCAAAGAACCTGTAGGACACCCACATCTGGCTAGGCGCCAAGATGCCGAAAACAAAAGATTTCGATGCAAACACAGATGCAATATGGCTATGAGTCAATATTATCCAACCAATAATGGGGATAATAACCAACAATAATAGGGAAAACAATGGTTAATGATAGGGGAACGAGGGATACAGGGTTTGGACCCACTGCCATATGGCTGCAAGACAGTACAGACCGGCAATGTTGAACACTAGCATATTGTTGAACTGTGATGACGCACACTCAGGCAACGTGACATGTTCACGAAGTTGAGCCCCTTTCAATCCCCATATGATACCTACTCCAGATTGAACTCATTCATCGTCTAAGTTAGATAAAAATACAGGTCAATTGCGAAGACAGTTGGTGATGCCCACTGGAAGAATGATGATCCTGGTGCTTTTTCTGCATGGGGGACAACTCATATCATTATGTCTTTCTTGATGATAATCATAATCATTCTTAACCATTCTCAATGCGTTTAATGATCATAAGTCATGTCATGAGATTATGTTGTTCTTGATGATTGTGGGTCATTCTTGGTGGTTATCCCCTACCATTTGCCACTGTGGATAATCATTGACCAAACGTGCAGATGTTCCCTCTTCCTGATAAATGTCCGACTGGGTTGGTCCCTGTCATTGGTGATGATGCCCATTGCCGCTCATTGTTGGTTGGTTTCCAATCAATTTTAGCAAATGGCTATTCTAGACTGTCTAGACTAGACAATTGAAAGATACAAAGTTCCGATCGTAGATCGCAAAAAGCCGCAACGTACCAGCATTTCTAGAACATTGAACAAAAATGATCGACAATTATAGCTGTTGTCTCTACAATTCACCGTTATAATAAATCATGAACTTAAAACCATCCTTAACTAAGAAGGTTGGAATCCAGTCATCTACTTTGGGAAGTTCCACTAGTCCGCCCATGTCTGCCTTTGGTTCCAGCTTCACCACCACCATGTTCGCCGAGCGAGGTTTCGGTGGTCTCGCCAGGCAGTGAGGGCAAACATGATATCTAAGGACAAAATAGATCAATTAACAGCCATGGTTGTGCCAAGCGAATCTGGTCTTTTCTCAGAACCCTCACAATGTAGTGGATGACCGTCATCCTTTGGTTTTGAGGTGCCGTAAAACCAATGGGCTTTGCCTGCTAAACATGATCATGTTCGAATGGTTTGGTATACTTCCATTGATGGACAAACCCATATTATGACGACGGCAGGCAAAGCATCTATGAGATGAGTAGAAGCCAGACACTACAGTAGCAGCATGACCACGAACGGCTTCAATCATAGTTGGTTGACAAACATGTTTTTCATAGGTCCAACAACCAGATCACTATTGACCATTCAAGACACCATTACCAACTCATGGCCCCTGGTTTACCAAGAAACCAAACGAATAATGGCTTCAACTGGTTGGTGGTTTCAACCACTATGAAAAATATTAGTCAATCAGCCAACCATTTGGTAGTGAAAATACAAAATGTTTGAAACCACCAACCAGTAGTTGTTTTACCATTATTGTTGGAGTTATCATCCCCTATCATTAACTATTATTCAAGGAATAATGGCTTCAATCAACTATCCTATCATTCTCTATTATCAACTATTATTATCCCCTATTATCAACTCTCGCCTAAATTGAAGTGAAAAAAAGGACCTTTGGAGCTATTAACCATTATCCATTATTCATGGTAGATATAACTCCTATAGTTGGTTGTAAGCAGTCATAGGACCAAGGGCTGGAAAGTGAATTCTTGAAGCCACCTGGCAGCTGACCACACGTGCAAACCCTTTCACTGCGGGTGGCCTGGGAGGTTCGCCTCTCCAACCTTTGGCCATATGCCCCGCGACATCTCGCAATCACGATTGACCAGCATTCATCATCATTCACAATCATCACTGCCATCATCATCATCATCATCACCATCATCATCACCACCACCATCATCATCACCATCATCATCACCACTGACCACCACCATCATCATCATCATCATCATTATCATCATCATCAAGTCCCAATATTCACAATCATGACTAATAATCATTCTTAACAGTTACCAGCAAGGACTAAGCCTCATCGACCATTCTTGACCATCATCCTATCCCCATTGTTGTTGGTCATCATGGCAAGCAGCATTTACAATCATTAACCAACCATCATCACTATTATTATCCTGGCTGGTGGTTTCAACCTCAATGCAAAATATCAGTCAAACAACCATTTTTTGTTAATAATTGCTCGGAAAAATTAAAGATGTCAATCAAACCACCGACCAGTAGTTGCTGTACCACTATTCTTGCTTATTATCTCCGATCATTAACCATCATGAATGGAGTCATAAGCCCTGTTAAAACCACCAACAATCATCGCCTATCAGAAACCATTGGCTCACCATCTCCTCCCACCTCCAACCAGCTTCGTCCCAACCCGCGAGTCCCGTGTTCCCGCGGGGTCTGAGCCAGCACACATCACAGCACGCGCGTTTCAACGGGTCACAACGCGGGAGACTCCCGCAGTAGTAGCGCGTAGCGCCCAACAATAGATGTCAACACTCGTGAAGAATAGGTCGTTGACAAGGGTCACTCGATAACAGGTGCACAAATGATAACAATTGGGGGGTTGACAGAATTTGTATCAACATGTGCATTGTGGACAATTCGATGGTAAGTTCCCCCCCTTCAACAAGATTTTGACACTTCGGCTGCTGATGGTAGCCTCTTGTTGGTTCTGAACTTAAATGCGTGGAAAACATACCATCAGGAACCACCACCATTCATCACCACTAACCATCCATCAACCATCATTAACCACCATTAACCAGCTGAACTAACCGTAACTAACCACCATGAACGGCCATATTTGTGGGACCTGTGGGATCTCATGAAAGTTAATCATTTAAACAATTCTCCCCTACAAACATCAATAGACCAGGCAGTGCTGTGACCATCGTTTCCCGGTGACCGGGAACTGTACTCCAAAATTGCTACATGATGCTATCCATTGTTGGGGGACTCAGAGAACCACGAAACATCGATTCTTCTTAGCCCTTGATTAATGCCAATGATACTGATGCTTGGTCCTCAATGTTAGCCGTTGTGAGCAGCGATGGAAAATGAACCGACAACTGGATTCTGGCTGGATAAGTCTTCAACCTGCCGACCTCCGTTTCTTTTCGCCACCCTTTACTCTCGTTTGATGCCCTTCTCAATTTGCGGTGTACCCCGAACAACTCGGGGGGATATCATGCTGGGAAGGGCTCAAAAAGATCTTCAGGCTACAAAGAACATAAAACTTACATATAATCTATCATATTTCTATATCATGCCCCAGTGGCATGTACCAGCGTTCCTACCAACATTCCTTTCGGGGGCGCACGGTTTGTGGATCCATTGAGCACCATACCCATCTACAGGCAGCTGTGCAAGTACTACATCCACCATTGGTCTTCGAACGTCTTCCATTTTGCCCCCCGGAAGTCCCACACGGAGTCCCCTCAAAACTTCCTGGTTTCCATAGAGGGTCTTGGACTTGAAGGTCAACTGGTAACCACTGAACTAGTAACCACTGTGATTAGTCTGGGCTTAGTTGCGCTTCCTGCGAAGGTTAGTAACCACTTTGGATTATTATAAGGGTTGAGTTCAGCTAACTACCCTATAATTCAGCTAACCATGGAAGCTAACTACCTCATAATTCAGGTTACCATGGAGCTCCCCACTTCCAACCCCCACAGCCATAGCTCTCAGGGCCCATCCAGTGACTCAGTGCCACAGCACCGGCGCAGTCCGCATGGCTTTTTACGTCGCGAACCGAAGACTCAGCCCACGTCGCGGATGGGATACGAACGCCACGGCTCGCTGCCGTCACCTGTGGGGGAAGATCCAGGGCATTGGTGGGGCCTCCAAGGTGGCTAAGTTGGGTTACAGCTGGGGAAACTGCTATAGCTATGTAACTACTATAGCTGGGGGCAAACTATAGTTGGCTACGCCCTGCCTTGCATAGATCATGTTCTAATTTTCGTTGGGGTTTATCAGGTTTGTTGGAGGAATAGTATCCCGATGAATCAACCGCTTGTGGTGGATTTTGAACGTTCACGTTGGTTTACCAGAGGGTAAATCATCCTATAGGAAGTGGCGTATATCTATAAATCAACCACTTCTAGTAGTGATGGATAGTGGGCAAATTTCAATGGCGTAGTTCATCGGTGGGACTACAAATGGGGGAGATTTCAACCAATAGTGGGGAAATCAGAAACCAATAGGAAAATGATTGACCGACAACAAAGGGAAGTGGGATATCCACCTTCATCAACCATCAATGTACTACAATGCAGGTGAATATTTGATCCTAAAATAGGTACAGTTGGTTATTTCTGGTGTATATATAAATATATGTAATTACATTATATTATATTGCATTGGGTTCCTACCTATTTATGATCAAAATCTGTCTGGTTCCTTCATTGCTTCATTGATAATGTTTTTATATATATATATATAGAGTTATATGTATATGCAGTTTGATATCTATCTCCATGCATGTTATAGAGATACTTCCCAACTAGTACTGGTCCTGTCCGACTATTCTTGTGTGACAATCCCCCACCCGTTTGACTAGTCAGCTACGCATAGCTGTTGATAATGCCCCTGGTGTTGGCACCATCCAAGTCATGATCATTTTTAGCAACAGAAGCAGCAGTACCTTGAGGGCACATCCCAACAGAGAGAACCACAAGCAAATCCCTGCGGTAGGTAATCCTGGGGTCAGAGGGTGAATGATGGTGGCTTCATACCATCCATTAAAATCATTGATGGGGCGAAACCGTTTTTGCCATGTTAGACTGTCGCTTCATATGCGGCTTCCACGGCTCATAATCCTTGTAACGACCAACCAACCGCGGGAGTTTGACTGCGCACTTTCCTAAAATGGCCGGCCATTTGAATCGAACTTTCCTTTATCCGAATCATCTGCAAATGTGAAGTGTTCAAACTTCTGGAAACTCCACTTGTGAAGTATCTCATCTCGTCACAGCCGCAGAAGAATTCTGTACCTCTAAATGGTTTATAGCGGAATCCTTTGAATAATCTAAATGGATTATATAGTGGAATTTTCAAGTTTGAGTCATTTGATGGTTTATAGCGAAGAGACGACTTGGGAACGGTCCAGAATCTGGGTCGGCACGGATCCTGCTACAAATGTTTGATACTGGTTGATGCTGGCTGCACAATGATTGCTTGCAGTAGCTGACAATGGCCAGTAGTGTGAAGAATCATCCAACATTCCATCGTCTAGCCATGGCTCAAGACAACCAAAATCACCGCAGCTTCTCTTCCAGAAATCCATTCTTCAGCTAACATCTGATCAACTAACTGCCAAAACCCATCATAAACCTGTTCTTCTGCGAACATCTGCCAACAAAAATACAGTTTACCCACCAAACATCTTCAGCAAACCACCAAAAACAGGTGTGATCGCTTACATCTGCCCGCGATCCCGTGAATTTATAGCCCCGGGGCCCTTTCGGGCGGCCTGGCTCGATCTCCCATGGCATGGGTCGCTGGCGACCCTTCCCTGCCAAAGGTCCCAAGTAGTCGCAGACCACCTGCAGATCAGAGGTCAACCATCAGTTTTCTGGGCACATCCATAGCCACGTGTATGACATATGTTTATCCTCAGACCTCAGTGTATCCTGTTGTTTTTTGCTGCGTGGTGGTTGAAGCACTAGTCCTGAACAATATGAGTCAACCATAGTCAACCAACCATTTGTTAATAATCATATGTGGGAAACAAAACTTTATAAGCACCAACCAGTAAAATGACGTATGATGGGAATACCCATCTTTGGGTTAAGCATTGCGAAGAATGACTACCAATAAATCCTGGGCACATCTCTGTCCATGGCCACCCAGAAAACCCTTAGAAGATCATCATCGGAGATTGATGGACCCCATGACTTTAGGCTCTCAGTGTGGCTGCTCCAATGAAACATTGAAAGCCCATGGAGATTCATGCTTTCTATGTGGTTGTTTCTCAAGCCATCGGGGTACCCCGTAACATCCCGTAACCATCCTTAGTTGTGTAAGGCCTGTCGACCTCGTGAAGGATTCTCCACCGTACATGTGTCTTGTGACACGGGAATGGGTCACGAAATGGGCAAACGTCCCTCCAAAAGATCCCAAAAGAATCTTGGGAAACCAATCAAGGACTTTCCGTTGGTGATTTTCACCAGCAGAAATATGACCATGGCCAGTAAGTATTTGGGGGATAGAACTCGAAACTGAAGGATGACTATGAACTGTCGATGATGATTGATCAATGATGGTCAATTAGATCATGCTGAATCCAGCAAAGCTTCAGCACTTGACAACTTTTTGACTGGAGGATGGCTTGTCACGACTTGGCAACACTGGAAACCCAAGCAAAAGTCTGGGTTGAACGGTTCAACCTCAAACATCCAGAACTCCAATTGGCACAAATTGACCTAAAAGAACAGACCCTCCCCATTCTGCGCCTGCCAGTCCTCTATGGTTGACTCCAGAAACTCATTTAAGCTGTAGTTGGTCGTCTTGTACCTCTCACTCACCTAGGCTCCGCACGCAGCGTGCAACTGCTGAAGAGATGAGTACCCTGACAGAGGTCCATATTGATAAACCACCTGATGCTTAATTACCAGCCGTTGATGGCACAGCTAGTAAGTAGTTGTCACCAGCCGACTGGAAACAGTTGCTGAACCCATAGCTGCCATAGCTATGAACCAACCCAATGGCCAACCAGCAACCAGCCATGATTTCACCCCTGACCATCCGTGACCTGGGAACCGAAAAGAGCGCAATCACTAGGCCTTTATCGCGCAGCGCAGGCTGCAGAAGCCGTTCCCGGAAGGTTCCCTAAGACCTAAGAGCTTGGACACCCCACCGTGGTGTGCCAGCAATACACGGGAGAGCCGGGTTTCACGCAGTTGTCCGCAACGATTCCTTGGCAAAGCGAGAGCCCAATCTGCAGCACCTTAAGTGAAGCTAACTCCATGGAAAGGAGGTGCGCAACTCTTCGCTTGTTGATGTTTTGACTGAATTGGGTATGGATCAAACCTGCAGGGAGCCAAAAAGACTGCTTGTGGGAAACCAAGCCAACCTTATGGGACTTGACGATCAGAGGCAAATGAGTTTGATTCCATGCAGTTAAAGAATGGGCCCAAATCGGCAGGGAGTAACCTCTCCAAGCTCTCGGAAGGGGGCGTCTTGTACCCAGACCGCTCAACATCCGTCGATCTAATCCCCGTTTTAGTGGTGAAGCACTGTGGATTCCCATGATGGATGAACACACTTATCTCATGGGAATCACTATCATTGTCTCCCTATCACAATCACGACAATCTAATAATGATCAGTATCAAAAGCCTGACTATTGGTCATTCGCATATCCTATAATGGTATATCATTGGGGGTAGTCATTATCTTGTAATCATGACTAGCAAGTATCATTACGAGTATCCCTAGTATGATTCATTGCATTGGTAAGATCAATGGGTATTTACATCTAGGACTATTAGCCTCTCCTATGATGTTGTAGTCATTCCTAAGAACTATCTCAGCATAAGTAGCATTTGGTTGGAACCCGGTAGCTCCTTAGCTCCCCCTTTGAAAGCCCTTTAAAGGGCTAGCACTGGACACCCTGGCTCCAAATCGCTCCCTCCCACCGGCCAGCTAAGGCCTATGGCACTCAATCCCTGAAATGTCTGGGGTCATGGTCCATACCTGGTAAAAACTTCCTTGTTGAGGTACTACAAGTCCTGGTGTACAGTACACCGTCAGAATAGATAGATAGATAGATAGATAGATAGATAGATAGATAGATAGATAGATAGACATCATTATGTCTAAATGAACTTATTACAGCTCCACTTTTAATTACATAACATTATATAACTATGGAAACATCATAATAACTGCTCAAATCATGAAGCCATTGCTCATTCAAAAGCCGCTGTTGAAAGACATGTATCACATGCATTCCAGCAACCACTAGCAGAGCCGGGCTGTACGTCGAGCTGCTGCAGTTGGGAAACATGAGCCCAAGTTCCTCCAGCTGTGACAAGTCCTCAGCGAGGGAAACCATGGGATTATCCATGCATCGGGTTCAAATAAAAGCGCTGAGCTCTCCAAAATGTGTTCAAACGCAGATTTGCACTACTTGAGCCTTTTAGATAACGAAGCAACCGATTTCATAAAACTGGTTGTTGAAAATTGAGGTTGAGTTTGAAATGTGCAAACTCTTCAGCCACAACAGACTGTTATTCCAGTTGCTTAGTCAACATCATCACTGAGATACCCCTAAGCACCACATGCGGGTACCGAGGTGTGGACAACGTGCAACCTTAGATGCACAAGTTTCATTTCTACAAACAATATCAGCCACGTCGAGCATAGGGACACCACTCAGTGGCTGGTTTTGCTGGTCAACCAAAAAAACCAGTTGGATGACCTCCTTGGTGGTTGATCACTGTGCTGACCATAGTGCTGTTAAATATTGTCATAAAACCTTTGAATATATATATAGTGGTTTCTAAAAATGGGGGGACCCAAAAAATGGTCGGTTTCATACTACAAATGGCTAATATGGGATGATTTGGTGGTATCCCTATTTTGAGAAGCCACCATATATATGTTTTTAAATTGACAATTTTCTATGGACTTTAATGCTTGCACAAATCAGGGCTAATGGCTCAGTGGGGAATGAAACAACTCGAGAACCCCAGCTGTTTTTCGGGGACAGCAGCTGACTTGAAGCCGCAAGGACTGCATTGATATATCATGGTTTAGGCGACCAGTTGTTATTGTTTGGTTGACTATGTTACCACGGTATGATGTGCACAATCCAATCATATTCTGTCAGAAAAACAGCATACAAAATACATAGGCTACATAAATTTGATACTACTAGTGTCAAGGGATATGCTGCCTACTGCCTGTGGTTTAACGAGACAAGGCAGTGCTAGCCTCGATGACCACCAACCAATTGCCGGAACTGGCCATTGCCTCATTGTCTTAAACATATGAACCTTCGAAACACATCATGCCGATCTGATTACAGCGCTACTGTCACCTAAACTGCCAGATCTCAACCTTTATTGAATGAAATCCATCGCGCTTCCTTATTACACCTTTCTTGCGAGGGAGGCTTGATCTTGAGATCTCGCAAGCTATGAGCACGCCGTGTAATTTCAATTTCCAGCATGTCCTAAGTCAAACGTATGCTGGTTCACCATGACTCCCCAAGTTTTCCAGCCCAGCAACATCGTGGAAGGTGGTGCCACGTTGGTCCATGAAGACCATGTTTAAACTCATATCTCCATGCTCCTGGCGGCAAGCTCACCCGAAAACTATCCAGCTTATGATGGCACTGCCTGAGGCATACAAGCCAACATAGGTTTACAGGTGTATATTTCAATACGTGTGTGAATGCAAACAATATACATATAAATTACATGTATGTACACGAAAATGTTTTTTATACATAAATCTACGCTTTAAGAAAACATATACATGTATACACATGTACATGCGTACATCTGACCATCACACATACATATATATATATGCACATTTCCTATCTAATACCCATGATTAACCACTATTTACCGTGTCAGAAGCTTCAACATGTGAGAAGAGGCTTTGCTGATGTGATACGGTGGCTGGGGAACCAACCAGACAGTTGCTTTGCGTTTGGGATTGCTCCTGATGACAATGAGGCTATGATTGCTAAGCAGGGGCTCCAAAAAGACATTGAATGTATCATTCCCGAAAGCTGCAGTGAGGAACAGATTCCTTACATCTTCACGGATGGAACCTGCTATTTTGGAAATCGGTGGGATTGTGCGTTGGCCGGGGCGGCAGTGATTGAAGCAAACATCGCTGAGGAAACTGCTAAGGAGGTCACTCGGTTTGTGCTGCCATCGAACGACCATTCTGCATTTCGAGCGGAAAGCTTTGCGGTTCTTGCTGCATTGGAACGGTATTTTCAGTGTATATTGGTGATTGATTGCCAGGCTGTCATCAATTTGCTTGAACACATTATGCTGTGCCAACGTAACGGTAGTGTTGTGAGTCCTAGCCATCATGGAGAGCTGTGGGATTGCATAGCTAAACATGTTCTTGCAAGGCCAGGGGGTGCCATCCAGGTGCTCAAAACCAAAGCTCACACTGAGTGGCAATCCATGCCACCAGGACAGGATAGATTTTTTGCATATTGCAATGAGCTTGCGGATCTTGCGGCTAAGCATGCAGTCGTAGAGGATCATCGTGTGCTGTTCAATAGGATGCAGAGAATTGTATCGAGGCGGGACAAACGTGATCGCATGATGAGTAGGGTACGTGATTTGTGGTGTGCAGTGCAAATTGCATATCATGATTCCATTGCACCTCGTGTCGCATCCGGGGGGTCAGTGGATATTCCTGAACCACTTCCAGTGGTAGGGCCGTGCATACGTTTTGGGAGCCTCAACCAAGAGCAAATCGCTGCCAGTCCTTTCGGGGAGGTGTTTACTCAGAGGGTGTCCCAGTGGATGCAGTCCATTGAGTGGGGGCAAGGGGAACACTGCAGTTTTCTGGAGTTGTACATTTCCTATGCCTTGGAAACTAGGTCATTAGTTCCGGTTTGGATTTCCCAAGGAAAGTATCGGTTACGTGATGAATCTTTGAGTGCCGATGTCAAGGGGTTAGACCTTAAGACTCAGTCATGCACTTGGATTAGAGTCATCAAATGGTGGTTGTCACAGGTACCAAATTCCTTGTCCATCGCAAAGGGGCGGGGATTGAGCAGATTCGGATATAGCATCCCAATCGTGGGAGTCACTTCGAGACCGCAACTTCGAAACTCCCATGAGGTGTGTCAGGTCCTTTGGGCCTATTTCCACATTAATGGTAAGACTTGCCGTGATCTTACTCGACCTTGGACATACAAGTGTCCTAAGCCATAACATGTGGATCATTCGCTCAACATCATTGTTGCAGTGTCCACCATTCGCTCATGATCATCGTCTTTCATCAATTATGTAGGGCTCACGCAATTGCCGGGGCCTTCCATCGCGAGTATCACTCGTACACAGCCGCAAAGCCGCAAAAATACCATTGTGAACCACTATTAACCACTATCAACCACTATGAAGCATCATTAACCATTATTAACCACCTATCATTGACCATTACTAATTATTAACCATGTTTATCGATCTATATATATATATATATAAATGATAGGTAACCATTCATTATAGATTGAGAGGGGCCTGTTGTGAGCGCGGGATTTTGGACAATTATGTAATGGCAAGTTAGCCAAATAGAAAAGTGGTGTGAGGACTTGGTTATGGTAGTGAAAGTTAGCACCCTCTCAGTTTGCTGGGTTCATGGAATTCATGGGCCCTTACAGCCCTTACACAACATTTGTATGTGGATAAGTCTTATTGGGCTAACAATGTCATCAATGGTTTCATAAATTGTTTGAGTAAGCTGGGGTGAGAGATGGTGAGAACATTGCTGTGCACTAGCCAGCTTCCACTAGGCAGCACTCTACATATTACTTGTAGTCATATGTTGCATTACTTTGTATTATTTTGTATTACTGTGCTACTTTGTATTACTTTGTATATGGATGGGTTCTATTGGGATGAGATGTACATGTAAGGTGAATCCCCTGTGGCAATATTATGATGCTTCACCGAGGATGCAAATACTGTTTGCAATTCAATTTCTTTGGGCTGAGTTGGAACCTATTAGGCTGACATTATCTCTTCAGATGGGTTCCATTTTTGAAAAAATGACAGAGGTGGAACATCTTATTGTTATATACATGGCACTAAAACGAGCAATAGCTCAGTAACTTGGGTCTTGTCTTCCATCCTTTAGATACAACCCCCAAAGGACTTATGCAAACATTTTTGAAGTAACTACAATACAGCCAATACAGCAACCACCATAACTACCATTAAATCAAAT
>VSDK01000197.1:46141-82028 GCA_009767595.1 Symbiodinium kawagutii
GATGGATGCATGGATGGATGGATGGATGCATGGATGGATGGATGGATGCATGGATGGATGGATCGATACTTAGGTAGGGAAATAGATAAACAAACAAGAGACAGAGCAAGTGGATGGATAGATATCAGATATGATAAACGAGAAAAACATAGGGGAATACTGGCAGCAAACGTGGCAACAGTCGACAAAAAACCCTGCAATGACGCTAAAACCAAGAAGAACAGTGTCAAGCCACCAGAAAGCTCCACAATTTGCATCATTGACCTACGACATAAGAAAGTTCAAAACCGTTTGGTACAAAGATCAAGCGTCAAAAGTTGGAAATTGCATCCTTCAAACATGAAGATTTCACCATAAAACATCCATGTCGGAACTGGGCCAGTTGCGGTCAACCTTGTCCTCAACAGTGGACAGTGCAATGAAATGCCGTTCACAACTGCGGCCAACTCATCACGTAGCACGGGAAGAAATCTGCAACTGAGAATGCGACTTCCACAATGTGAGAAAGCCGACTCATATCCTTGGATGGCCGTGGGTCAAAATCATGGTAAGCTGGTGAACATCCCAGAAATAACCAAACTTGTCAAACCGTTGGGATGTTCGCCTACCCGTTTGTTGCTTGGTGAATATTGACCCACAACCACATGAGTATGTCCATGAATGGTGGAACCCTCTGGCACCATCCCAATCCGATGGTCATTTCAATGCCGGAAACGAACGATTTGAGCGGTGTACAATTGATCTCGGCATACCCCAGATATCTCCAGATCATCCCAGATTGCGAACGTGTCCCAAGCTAAAATCCACCAAAAATCGCCCTGAAACATCCAAGGTCGCATCAACAAACTTCGGGGTCAACAACGAGATCAGCCAAACATAGGCCTGCTGGGAGATCTCTTCCATACATGATTGATTTGCGTACCTCCTTGTTGCCGTGGTTGATTACCCGACAAAAAAAATATAAAAATTATCATTCCTAATGATAATTGGGGGTGAACTAGGATTCATAGAGACAATACACATATTCAGCTAACCCATGGATGTCCCTTACAACTGCGTAGATGAATCCGCCCAGCGGACAGGATTCACCCACAGCATTTATTGCAAGTGACTCACCTGCAAGTTGGACAATCATCCCTAGTCATGAGCAAAGCTAATGTCAATCATATACCTGGTAGATCCCTATCATTTGATTATTGGCTGTCGATGTCAACAACTATTAGTCACACGGGATTTATGCTAACAGTTTCTAATCAATTAAGACATCACCAACAACCACGAACCATCACCATGTCTGACAAAGAAAAACGGGCGTCGACTTGATACACTCTGGGTTGTAACATCAGCATGGACACACCCTTGAGACATCCTCTTAAATTATTTGGATCACCCGGAATCCGTTTTCACAAATTAAGAAGAATGACCTAGATAGCTATGAGGTACTATCAACTACGATTATCATATGGGTATGTTATATATATATACATCAGTATATATATCTATATAGTAATATGATATCATAAAATATGTTCTCTTCACCTATCTACGGATACATGTAATCCCCTTCAACTACACAACAACCAGGGTCTTGCGTGCTCACATCATGTCTACCTCCAAGCAGATCTCACCTATGCCAAGGAACCAGCACGTGCCTTGCGATGCACGCATGCACCTCCACACTGATGGCTTGGATCCCAACTGGATTCTCGATCTGGATCTCCAAGTTACATGGCTATGGGTCAATATAAAAAAACAACAAATGCGCGGGTGAACATCAACAGTTTGACTAGCTTGAGGGATGTTTATCCTAGGGCTTTCCATGACCAGTTCTATACTTTCCAAGCATCCTGAACACGCGAAACCAGCTATGTTCATGCTGATATCCAGTATCTTGAGGGTTTCCATAAGAGTTGCAACCCAAACATTGGCCAAGGCTGATGATGGACAGCACGGAACACGACTTGAGATCTCTGATTTCAAGAAAAATCAAGAATGGAGCCATGGCAAAAGGATACTCATGGATTATCCCATCCCATCCATGTCTCAAAGTTCCGGAACCTCATGGATCATAACAAGCCGCTGCGTATGAAGGCATCAAACAACTTCATAAGCCCTCAGAATGAACAGCCAATTAGTTTTTCTGCTATCTTTTTCCGATGGCTGTGGCCAGCCCCTAGGAGGTGATGTGGAGCGGCTATTGGTTTGTGCTGCTGACGGCAACCTGGCTGCTGTTCATTTGGGTTCCACTGGGTCGATACACCTGGCTGTCCTCAGGCCTGGCCGACCACAAAACCACTGACTCTTGATCCCACCAAGAAAGGAAACACTGTGCATTTGCAATGGAACTGTGAGATATATATATAGTTAAATAAATAAATAAATATATATATATATTTTTTAATACATATACTTATATAGATACACTTATACGTCACATATACCCATTTGAATTGCACTCTAAACTTTGATAAAATTTTATGAGTTCTTTACATATCCAAACACCTGACATGCATCTCTCATTGCCGACCTAGCGTCATACACACTCAAGAAAATGGTAACTCCAGAGTTTGCATTTGCTGGCCTTTCTGGCCAGCCACCAGTCAAGGTTCATACTGCTACCCCAGACAACCAAATGCCTGCTTCTCCAAATGACCGTTAGTACGCTACAATTACGAACGACCTCGGTAAAAACCACAAATTTCTGGGTTGTTTGGTGTACAAGTGACTCTTGTGGGACATCATGAAGCATATAATTCTCGGCCATACTAGCAACCTAACAGACCAAAGAACCATCGGATTCATGAAATGACTAGTTTAGCACAGGGATTGTTCATCAAATGTGCGTCTTTGGCTTTCCACTCTTTACGAGCTTGTGAATAATTTGGCAGTATATACAAGAATTGCCCCACACTATGATTTTTCAAGGATAAACCATCACAAACCACCCAGCGTTGTGGAAGTTTCTGAGCAAAAACGGACATTTATACTGGCTGATGCTCTTCAAACCTGGTGGATCTGGATGGATCTTGATGGATCTTGATGGATCTTGGACCATTTCGTTGGGAGAACCGTTGCCATCCTCAGCAGGGCACCGGGTCGATCTCCATGGAAGTGATGCGGTTGGCGCCCTGGAGCCGCGAATCCTCGAAGAGGATGGAGCCATCCGCAAACCTCGAGCCGCGGTGCTCCAGTTGCCAAATGCTATCAGTGGTTAGCTGGTTGGTGGTTTCAACCCCTATGAAAAATATTAGTCAACCGACCAATTGTTAGCAACTCATAGGGAAAAGTTCGTGGTTAGCTGGTTGGTGGCTCAACAAATCGATGCTAACAACTAGTGGCATCTTAAACTAAATTTTGTTAGTAATTTACCATCTTAAAGTAGTAAATTAGTTCATAATTAACTAGTAAAACTAGATGCCAAATCGATGGTAAATTGCTAATAACTAGTGGCATCTTAAATCTCATTGGCACCGAATTGGCTAATAGATGCTAATAGTGGTTGTCAATCGCAAACAGGGGTGCTTGATCATGAGCCAAGGATTGGTAGGTTTGGAGGTCAACTGACTAGTAGCAACAGCGCCAACTCACGTGAGCGCGTTCACACGCGCTTTGGAACCTGCTTGGAGCATCGACTTCCTACATACCCAGTGCTCGCACTTGCCATGTGAATCATAGGACTCCCCAACCGCCCAAGGAGATGAGCTTCTTGGTTAATCATGATCCGATGTCATCCTAGCACTGTGACTGTCACAACCTTTAAACGATATCAATCACAGCGTTCAGGAGAAAATGGGGGTTCAAACATGTTCATCTCATAGATTCTCATAGATCTCAAACATAGAACGCTCAACATCTTCATTTAAACATCTTAAACATACTTCCACATCTCATAGAGATTTTAACCACTTCTATGATTACTTCATTGTGGTGGAAGTGAACATCATAGTGGTTTCCCCTATAGGGGGTTCCTGGAGATTTTCCCAATCATAGGGGGTTTCCTGGAGATGTTACCATCAACCGATGATCCAGTGAGCAGTTTCTGTTCGATCTGCGGTTTTGCTTCAACTGGACCGTGATATGACGGTGAAACCATCAGCAGTTCACTTGATTTCACCAGCCAACTAGCAAGTGGTTGAAGTAGCGAGTGGTTGAACATAACAGTCAAACCATCAACAGTCAACATTTTCAGCATTTAGATCGGTTGACAGAGAAATTCATAAACCACAAGTAGTCGAACTACCAACAACTACCATTCACATGTCCATCTTTGGAATTGTTGGTTGACCTAGCAACGAAATCATCAACCACTCAAATCATACCTTCATGCAGAGCAATGAGCTGCAGATCCACGACTTGGCAGAGCCTTAGCGATGCCGGGCTCCAAGGAACCCCTTTTCATAGCTGAGCTCTACAGCTCGACCCATGCGGGTGGCCGTGTATCCCACGAAGCTGCCAAACTCCACCATGGTCTTGTGCCTTAGCAAACAGTAGATGCGCATGGCAATTTGTATTGGTTTAATCTTGGCAATTTGCCAGTCAATTGGTTTAAATGGCAAATTGCTAATTGAATAACCACTAAATCGCTAATTTCATTAACAATCAGCAATTAATTAGCAATTAATTAGCAATTTGCGTGGTTTGTTTACCAATGTTAATTAGCAATTACAATCATCTCAATTGGCAATTGAGATTCATCAGCATCTCTTCAAAGATTAGTTAACGGCCATTAGATGGTTAGTTGCTGATGATTTGTTGTTAACGCTTAGCAACTAAAGTGAACTTTTGTTGGTTATTGGCTAACAACAAGATTACTTAATGATAATGAGTTGTTAACAACAGTTAATTCTTTGTTAGACATGGTGATGGTTAGTAGTTGTTGATACGGGGTTAAAAATGGTATTGGATAGTCGTTAATGGTGGCAACAAATATGGTTATGTAATGATTACAGATGGCAGTGAATGGTTGTTCATCGTAGCTCATGGTCGATGATGGCTACTAATGATGGTTCATGATGATGGTCAGCTGATGGTTAATGATGGTACGGAATGGTGGTCACAAATAGTTGATACTAATTGACAGTGGTCAATAATGATTGATTCATAAGGCCAAATCATGTAAATTGATTGCTGGTCATGTGGTTAATAATCATTTAATGGTGGCCCATAGCACTTAATGATCTAGTACTCGATGATTGCTAATCATGGTTGATACTAAAAGCCAATTAATGGTTGCGACTTGATGGTTGTAATTATAATGGTTGATACTAATGGTTGTAATTGATGGGTGACTGGTGACTGGTGTTGGTCAATAGTGGTAATGGTTGACCGCAAAAAAAACGGGTCAGCGGCGTCATTCCAAGATGCAAAAACACGTGCCAGGTGCGTGGTGTGAACTCTTCCCTCGCAGTGTGAACCGTTCCAGTAACAAGGATATCTGGCATGGCAATCACTGGTGGTTTCATAGGCTAGGGATTCTTAGAGCACAACGGAATATCCACATCTCCCAAACCTTGATGTTGATATGTCAGATCCCCTCAGCCTTGAAGCAACACCTGAGCAACACTGCCATTGTCACACCTGGAGGCAAAGAATGTGACCGAACAAATCCACGATTCGGTCACCGCCAGACCCTGAAATCACCTGACCTGCCTTCCTCAGGGCCGCCAGATCGCTGCATGCGGTGCTCCCAATTTCGGGCCATTGCTTCGTCGAGTTGCTCAGTCAAGGGCCGGCTGCCAATGCTGTGCTGCAGGATTTGAGCTTTGTCGTCTCCTGCCACCTGGCCGCGAAGTAATGGTTGCGAATGGCTTGGTGATACCATACGGTCATCCCATGTCGTCCCCACATACATGCAAAGTTCAGTATCCTCAGCAACCTGCCAAAATCGTGTAAGCACCTCCCAGATTCTTTGATAAAAACAGGGCTTGATTCTTCACAGTATATGGCCACGGAGTGCTACCGAGCACCAATCTTCAGGGTAATCTGTCAAGACTCCAAGAGACGTCAGATTCCTGGAAAACTCATAAAATGCAAATAAGCAATGACCACATCCACATGCAAAAATCATTGAATTGGGGGATTTTCCCCCAAGGGGTACCTCAGTTGCTGGTTTGGTTTCACTAAAACCTTTATAGTTTTGGGACAGGGGGTACCGGGTACCCCCATTTCAATCTATTTCATGGATATGAGGCCACAGGATGGGGAGCGGGATGGGCAATCCCTATCGGTATCTACATCGTATCTGCAAATATCTAAAACCATTATCATAACCAGTCTAGACTTAGCAACAACAGCGCCAGTCACTATGTGATGATATAGCTGTAGTATATCGAACTACTGAGGGTTGTTGTCGCTTAGTATTGACCATTGTCCGTGAGTACAACTAACCACAATCAACCATCATGAACCATCATAAGCACTCATAAGCTGGATCATGACCCGTGTTATCAATAACCATCAACCTGCATTCAACAAGTATGGTCGCTGGTTACCAAACTGTACCCTCCCTAGATCTCCCTAGTAAATTCACCCTGATAAATCATAACAGGGGTATGATTAATTCACCAATATATAGGAAGCTGTACTCATATATGATAAACAATATTAAACAATATCAATTACTTCACCAGCTTGCTGGTACCATTCACCGATCATCATCACCACCACCATCATCATCAATAAGCCCATTATATACCCTATTGGTTGCTTCTTATCCCCTATACTTAGTGAGTTAACCATTACTTCACCATGTCCCTATCGCAATTTCTCACGGCTCATGGTTGGCCCACCCACGGGAACAAGGGAACGCCACTCCCGCAGCAGCGCAGCTCACTCGCCTTCAGCCACTTGCCCAGGCCCTGCGCAAATCGATCGATCTCCTAGCCGCGAAGCGCGGCCCGTGGCGCCCCTTGGGATGTCACCCGTATCAGCTGATGGCCAGTGATTCATTCCCCGTAGAATCCCGACCCAGCTAGGGCAACCGCATAGCAACCAACCAACGGCGGGGTCATGGATGGTTGTTGCTGGTGGGGTGTGTCATCTTCATCTTCCCATGGCTCAGGGATCCGCGCAGTCCTTCAGCACCCAATCGGCTGTGATTCTTTGATCACCGCCCATGATCTGCACGGCAGAGTCACCGTTGGTAAATGCAAAAGGCTGTGAGTGAGGCAACATGGAGTTGGGAACGCATGTAAAATCTCAGTGTTCGACTCATGTTTCAAAGCCACTTCTTGGGGTTGCAGCCTGCTGGTGACGGTGGAAACCCAACAATAAACATACCCAGACTGGACAGAATATTCAATCTTGAGATGTTTACATACCTAGCTGCTCTGGGTGGTTCCCTGCTTAATGTCTGCTTTGCAACCTGGTCTATGAGTCATATCCTCACCTAATTTTTAGAGGTGGTGCATATGACCAGATTGGCCATTGCACTCATACCAATTGTTTCTTAATAAGTGCCATCTGCTGCTTGTGTAATGCCACCCCCAATGTTGCCTTACAAATCGTTTGTGATCGGCGATGAAACATGTTGGTTTCTCAAAATAGGGGTACCCCCAAATCATACAGTTTAAAGATATCTAAAGATAATATCTACTAGCCCATAAACTGGATGATATTCACCCACATATGATATTAACTACTTATTATAATGAATAGCAAACAATAGTAAACCATGACGGAGAAGAATTCCCTCATCAAATAAAATAAACATTTCAGATCCCTTGGCAAGTGCTTACGCTATGAATAGTAGAGAAATACTGCTTCATCCATAGGTGGTTGGCCTCCGAGACTGGAGAGCTTCCCTTCAAACAGATCGCTATTTGGGGATGGCTTTTTCCCGGGGTACTGCCATTCACAGGCCCCTGCACAAGAACGACCGCAAAACTGCCCACTCGTTTCAGGGTGTTCCCTTGGCAAATGGCAAGTCGCAGCACTTTTGGGGAGTTCTTCTGAATCTTATTCAGCCACCATGATTCTCGAAAATCAAGCATTATTGGCCATGCTTGATGATCAGTCTCCACATGAACCACTGACTAAGCCTTTTGACATGGGGCGCTCTCGAATTTCCAAGAAAACGATCTTCAACTTCCCCAGCAATTCTGGTGAAACAAACTGCAAAAAAACATGGAAAGCCCAGTGCCCATGTTTTCCCAACGTTTCCCTACCCCGTTTCACCACCCGTGACCGCAGTGGGTACCGCTGAGCTCATCGGTGAACTCACCCAGCTCCGCTGCTTCCAGGAGCGCCTGCATTTCCCATGTCCGGGTCTCCAGGTGCTCAATGAGCATGCCAAGCTTTCGATACCTGTGCCCCAAGAAGTCACCAATCATGGGCTCAAGTGGTGGGCTTTATGGTGTTTAGATAGGTGGTTCATGTGGTGTTTAGATAGGTGGTTCATGATGATGAGCGGAAATGGCTGATGATGGTTGATGATGGTTGATGATGGTTGATGATGGTCAACGATTCTTAATTGAGGGTGGTTGATGGCGTTTAATCACCAACTAAAAATCATTTAGAATGGTTCATGATGCGGGATGATGGGTGATGAGAGTATCAGGGGATGAGACTTGCAGTAGTAGAATTCCACATGCATCCAAGCACTGGACTATAATCGCCGCCCAGTGAGCAGCCTGAAAGGAAGCTATCTCATGGTCAGCAAACCTCTTGGCGGCTAACAGGGGAACCATGAGAGCTCTGCCTGGTGGGTGGTGTGGGCATCACCCATCGTTGATGGACAATCTCAATTCCACCAGAGAATAACTAGACTTGAGTGCTATATAGATATATAAATCTGCATAGTACTAGTATATAGTTGACTTTGCAAAGGAGAATGTCATGTGATAGATGAGAATTCCAGAAATGCCAATTCATGATACTTGGTGGCTTATAGATCCCTTGCTAAAAACACTAAAAAAACCCAAGTTAGTGGTTGTAAGCAAGCCAAGAACAGATAGTATCTTGCGATGTTACTAGCTTATCTTGCCAACCAAGAACAAATCCCAGATAGTATCTTGCCATGTTCATTCTGGGAACCCCTCCCCAGTCTGGCTGTGCTGTCCATCCTCAGTCGGATCGCGGATTGCCATGTGGCTCCATGGCCAGTTCTTGGTCACCGTGGGCTGCCCGCTGACTTCGAAGGCTTCCCGGTTATGGGTCCAAATGGATGAAACAACACATGTAGTATTCACCAGGTGCTATGATACATTTGTATCAGAACCAAGTAGTATTGTTCTATAATATACCATATACATATGTGTCAATATGTATGCTATTCATACCATATGTAGTATTCACCAGGTGCCATGTTGATATGACATGTATGATACATTCTATATATGCAATTTAGTTTGATCGTAGTTGTCATGGTCATCAACAGTCCAACTAATGATGTGTTTCTTGAACATGTATAGAAATATCATGCACGGTCAAATTCCGCGCTCAGTTGGATTGCCGAGCAACCCAGAGGAAAGAACCCCCGACAGTGCCAAGCGATTGCCAAAGGATAAGCGTGGTTCCTGGGCGGCTGTGCGAGACAGGCTAGTCTTCGCTGTACCAAAATGGCTCATGATATTTTATGGCTAATAGACCGCATATCATCGGTTTATCAATAAAAAGGTGGAAATAAAATCATTGTCACAAAGAATTCAGTATGAACGACATCTGCCTACGGTACAGTAAATCAACTGCAGTACTTGATCGTTCCATGTGAGTTCTGACGGATGATTAATCTAGCCTCCAAGATCCAAAATGGAGGTGTCCAAATTTAATGCTGCACCATGTATAGATACACCACACCCATATGCTGTGAAGACCCCTGTGCCAATGGGATCAGGATCATCTTTTGCCCCAGCTAATTAGCTGAATGTGAAATTGTGTGAGAGAGAGGGAGAGAGAGACCATGGAAGACAACTTTTATCAGTTGAAGCACACAGTGGCAAGAAAGAACTATCGAGGCAAATAGGTTCACTATTTTACTCCCTGCTCAAAAGCTTTCCATGCCTGTGTGAAATTTGGTGAATTGGATCACTGCTGCAAATGGCTTGCTGCTGGTGCACGCGAATGAGCCATCCAAATTATTTTGTATTTGATACTGAGTTTCATTCACTCATATGTCGCATGCGATTCATAAATATCTATCATGACAAGAAATCACCAGGGTGCAACCTTTGGTGACAAACAAGAAATTTGCCTGTCAGTCACTTCAGTCCAAATCAATTCCCCAAATGCTGCCTCCGACTCATCTTCCTCTTCATCTTCCGCTGCCACATACGACATCCACGGTGGCCAAACAACGTATAGTGCCAGAATTTGTGCTGCACCTACACTAGGGATTGAGCTGACTTTTGTGGGTGTAAGAACGTCAAGGAAACCATACGATTGAAACGCGCACAAGTTGGTCTTCTAGATGTGAAAAAAATGTTCTTGGACCAGTTTGTGTTTAAAAAAGATTGGGGAGAACTGCCCTACCTGGCTACCTTGCTGAGCAAATGGTGACTTGCCATGACCACCAGTTCATGTCCCAAACAGAATGCGGCCTGCTTTGCTGAACAACGTTTGTGCTGACAGTCAGAGTGCACAGTACACTGAAAAACTGAAACCAATAACCAACAAGAAAAGAAGAAAACCGTGGACACATAACCCCAACAAGCAATCCACAAATAGCCAACACTTGCTGCAATAAGTACAACCCATGCCTGACAAACAACCAAAAACCTACCCCAAGAATTCATACCCTATAGCATGCATAAACAACAACCACCATTGAACTTGACATAACTGGACACAAGGATGCATCTGCATTCTGTCTGATTACAACCTTCTGAAAAGTGATAAAGACTGTCCATGGGCTCAGCTTGAAGTCACCGTGGCTGCGTCATGAAGCGCATCTGGTATGAGCTTCCACAACCCGGCAGCACCTCTCAGGACAATACCAACACCAGGATGCATGGTTGATTCCATGAGGGCGTGGATCAAAGAAGGGTTGGCCAGTATCCATGAAGGTGTCCGAGGCAACGACAGACACACATGCCTCGTTGATTGGTCTCAAACTAGGCATTGGCCCGTACTGGTCATGTCAGTCAGCAGCTGGATAAAAGCAGCTGCAGCCTGTGTCGCCAATTGATCCATCAACATTGCTCAAATTGGTTCACAAATACTGTGGATTGGTTCATCGGAAGTTGCTGGTGGTACTAATACCATCAGATTTAAAAGATACTGTGATAGCTGGTGGTTCAAATCATCAAGTGTCTTGATAAATGGTTGTTTCCTCAAAATAGGGGTTGCCCTAAGTCATCCAATAGTAGTCATGTACAATGATAAACCAACCTGTTTGGGATAATCCTATTTTAAGACACCGCCAATAGCTCACTCAATTAAACTACTTAGGTTTAAAAACCATCATCTTGTTTACGTATCCAACAGTTAATTCAACTAATTCCTACTTAAACTGACCCCATCCAAGCGTTGAAACTGGTGGCGCCATCACACTCAGCTGGTCGTTCGCAGCCGATGGCTCATCAGGTTCAATTAGTCATTGAGACCATCCAAGAGATGGCTAGTCACCTTGGTTCAGCCCGGCTCAAGCCAATATACATATAAGTACACGTAAAGGTCGTTGAAAGCCATTTTTGTCATTAACGTCCTCTAATTACAAATATACAACGTTCCTCATGACTAGCAAAAAAATCTGTTAAACCGCTGGGACCTCAGGGTAATAGACGTCGCGCTACGGTAATGTCATCACCTGATTAGTGGTGTGGTCCTCTCTTGTGGAAAATTTTTCCACAATTATTCAGACCCATAGGCATGCTGGGATGGTCCTCAATTGTGGAAAATTGTTTTTTTGGAGGTAAAATTTTTGAAAAAATATGTTTAAAAAGGTTAATATTAAAACAAACCGTTTCAAGGAAGGAAAGGCAAACCTGGAGGCAACTGAGAAACTGAGACAGCTTCAACTCTGAGAGCTTAAGCAACTGTGACAGCATCAAATCGTTTATTAAATTCCATTTAAAAACCTTGACCAAAACAATTTTCCAAAACGGTAGCTCAGGCAAAGGTCTGTTCCTGGTTTATAGCTTTGTTGCCATGGTCCTCTATGATGACCAAAACTTTTGCCCTTGGCTTGCTTGCAGCTTCTTTCCTTTGGTTTTCCTTGAGCTTTCCTTTCCTGTTCATCCTTCTAATTTTCTTTCTAGCCGTTTGAAAAACCACAGCCATCCCAAAGCATCAAATCGTTTATTAAATTCCATTTAAAAACCTTGACCAAAACAATTTTCCAAGAGGGTAGCTCAGGCAAAGGTCTGTTCCTGGTTTATAGCTTTGTTGCCATGGTCCTCTATGATGACCAAAACTTTTGCCCTTGGCTTGCTTGCAGCTTCTTTCCTTTGGTTTTCCTTGAGTTTTCCTTTCCTATTCATCCTTCCAGTTTTCCTTCTAGCCGTTTGAAATACCGCAGCCACCCCAAAGAATCAAACCCCTTTTTAAATTCCATGTAAAAACATTGACAAAAACAATTTTCCAAGAGGGTAGCTCAGGCAAAGGTCGGTTCCTGATGTATAGCTTTGTTGCCATGGTCCTCATTATGGCCAAAACTTTTGTCCTTGGATTGCTTGCAACTTCTTTCCTTTGGTTTTCCTTGAGCTTTCCTTTCCTTTTCATCCTTCTAATTTTCCTTCCAGCTTTCCTTCTAGCCATCAGAAAGCGAGAGAAACAAAGAAAGAAAGAAAGAAAGAAAGAAAGAAAGAAAGAAAGAAAGAAAGAAAGAAAGAAAATAAAGAAAGAAAGAACATAAAGGAAAAAGAAAGGACAAGTATTGCGAAGTCCAGGTTCAAAAAGTAAAAGGAAACAATTCAAATAGTGGTGACAAGGAAAAAACAGGTGTCCTCTTTATAGAGGACCATAGCTTTGTTGAGGGGGGGGCCCACTAATCAAGAGCCAACATTATCACGCTGCGGACCATGTCTTTTTACACCCGCTCACGACGCTGCGACCAGAACCTGCAGCGCGCGCGTCGCAAAGCAACCGGTCAAACCAAAAAAAGCGACTAACATCTCGGCCATCTGCAACATGATACTCCCAGCACCTTCAAAAGGTCCTCTCTGTGCGCGGGCCATTTCAAGTCCAGTTAAGAAAATTGCAAAGCCACCCCCAGCCTCACCATGGCGGACGCGCCGGACCCATTCCAAATCATCGCCCGTTATCTTGAAGACCTCGAAAGGAAAACGGTCCAGAAAGCTACCACACCACACGCGACATATCTTGTAGCCAAGTTGCAGCGTGCGACGAAACGTCGTCCAGCTTCAGCGGCCCGCTGAGGACTTCGTCCGCCCATGTCGTAAAGAACACCGCCCGGTGCCCGGAAAACACGCTCATGGACACATGGTTGCTGTATGGGTCAACCATCCAGTCCTGACACAGACGCAAAAGGCGGAAAGCCAAAACGACTAATTCTCGAAGGCAAACCCGCGCTCCTCCTGGAGTGTCCAAAGCCGCGCCCGTGTGTCTGGCAAAGCTGCCAGCACTCGCTCATCGCAAGTAAAGCCCGCAAGAATTCAAAAAGAATTCTTTCAAGACCAAAATCCGCTGATCAAAACTGCGCAGCACCCAGGCCTTCTGCGGCGTCGTTGGCCGCAAACCAGAACGCGACGGGCGGGCTGAGCGTCCAAGACAGCCAGGGCGAGTCCTGGGCGAATGAGATCGTAGGCAGTAGACTGCAACCAAGCCACGTGATGGGTGTGAGCAATGTGGTTGCCCCACGCTCACTGAAGCAGCGCCTTTCGGCCGCAGGCAGAAACCCAATTCTGCGGCTCCCCGGAAGACGAAACCTCAAGGGATGCGGCCATACCACCGCGACACCTCGCCCAAGAAAAACATCGAGTGCCCGACCGGTTGGGGAGAAGGGCGCCGTGGCCAGGGAGCCGCCCGTGGAGTAGGGCACCTACAGACGCACTAAACAATAATGCATCTCCACGCGGTGAATGCCATGACATAAAAATGATTGCTGCAAGTGAATTACATTTAATCACCGCAGAACAAGCCGAGGCCAGAGCGACAGGAACGGCTTTGACGCTCTTGGCGCCTCCGGGTCGGCGGCTTTTTTTGCACGCCTGAAACAGCGCCGCGACGTGGTTTCATAATGAAAAACCACAGCTTTCAAAACAAGAAGTGAGTACGACTAATGCGCATGCAGCAAGTCAAACTTGCAAAGACCACGAGTAAGCAATGGCTGTCAATGACCTGCCTTCTTGCAAGCCTTTGAAACATCTGGGGCCTGCAACCAAACGCAAAGGTTTATTCAACGGCGCCTGCACTGCCGCTTGCAGTTCGTCCATCGTCTCGCTATCCACAAAAAAAGCAATTCCTGCAGCGCAGGCTGTTCGCTACACATCTGAAAGACCACGTAAAGGACAGCAAAGTCATCTTGATCAAAAAGCTTTCCGTTTAAAACACAGGGTAAAGCTGCGGGGAGCGCAAGGGCAAAAGGCGCAATTCGATACCGGCTGTGCCAAAAGGTGAATTTCGACGCAACCATAATGATACAAGAATGACGATCATTTTTGCTCGTCGGCAAACCAAGCACCACATGTTTTGCGCGCGGCCTACTGTCTTGAGTTTTGGCCCCCAGGCCTCCTCAAAGTCGAAGTCTGCCCATCGCAAAGCCATCTTGGCCTCATTCGACTTCCCCGAAGCAGATATACAAACTTGATTCTGGACGCGCGCGCTATGAAGACTTGCGGAGGCAGCGGCGGGCGCCAGAAAAGGATTGGTGTGCGAAAAGTGTGAAATAGCTTGAAAATTGCTTGTGCTTGAGCCCGAAAATGCGCAACGTTTTTGCGCGGCCGAGCTCGGTTTGATAACCGAGCTGCGAGGAAACGAGCGGGCAGGAATGTTCAAAGTGCCGAAACAATAAGATTGAAAGTGGAGAAATTTGAGCTCAAAGTTCAAGAGATTTTCCTGAGGCCATGACAAACCACGAAGTAAAGCGGTCTGCCCTCAACTGGCAAAGCTGCATCGCAGCATCGCTTGGCCTTAAAGCAAAGCATCTTTGGCGAGTTACTGGTTGAAAACATGAGTTGATGAATAGAACCAGCCAAGCGAAAAGTAACGAAGCTGAGAACAAACTTTGAGAGCTTCGGGAAAGTCGACGCAACAAAAAATGTATGTATATGTAAATCGGTATAGTATGGTTCAGAGCTTCAGTCCGAAGCAATTAAACACGAACGTTACTGGGGGCCCTGTGATAGGATGACAACTTCTATGATACGGTGACAACTTCTTTGATACGATGACAACTTCTATGATACGATGACAACTTCCAACACCCTTCTAAAAAAGTGCATGCAGCTCTTGACCATGTAAATATATATATATTCAAATGTATATACATCAATATACATATATTCGTAAATGAATATAAATATATAATATATGCATATATAAATAGATTCAAATATATCCAAACATACGTACCTACGTGTATATTATAGAGACGGCCCCTGAATGGCTGGATATGGCTGGATCTACTATCCCGTTTGATCAACCATCCAAGAACCGCTGGCCACTTTTCGCTCCGGCTGTGGCCGTCGTTGCAGTGACCTAGAGCTTCCTCTCTGGAAGCCGTTCAAACACTGCAGATGTAGAGGGCTCGTTAAGCGCACAAGAAAACATTATTTAGGTTCTGGTTGATGGTTTCAACCCCTATGAAAATTATCAATCAACCAACCATTTGTCAGCAATCACTACTATGGAAATAAGAAATGCTTAAAGCCACCAGCTAGGTTAAATTGATGTGTCTTATCACTGGATGATTCTTAATGGGGGTCATTGATGGATGGTTAGCGTGATGCTTAACTAATTAATGATGAAGGATCGTAGACCAAGAAAAGTGGATGAACATCCATTGTTCATGTTTTGTTCACAAAGTGAATCACCAACCAAAAGGAAATGAGCATTCAAAGTCTGTGCGTGTGGGTGGGTCGTTTCTGGCTCGAAGGATATGATCTTTTGGGGAATCAGGTAGATGCGTGCAATATCACTGGACTTTGACTCTGCACTGTGATGTCGGAGCTCTTTGCGACACTTGTTGTGTCGGCCGACAATCAAAATGCCACCCCTGCAGAACCTTTCTGCCGAACGGGCGGCCAGCACTATCGGTGCAGTAGATCTAGAACGTATGGATACTTAGGTATGATATCGTTTCATCTTACATGCATGCAATGATAGATCCATGCTTACATACCGCCTCCAGTTCACATGAAATAGCTCGTAATTTACCATCCAATAGAGGGGTTTTATTGATGTAGATCGAACAGTGACCATGATGTTGCTGTGTTTCTCGTTCTTGAAACTCCACTACTACATATCATCCATCAATTGCAACGAATGAGTAAGAATTGCTACTCATGCTTAACTATCAGTAGTCATCAATCGACAAATGGCGTCACCTGATTCTTGATACTCATGTACATCCCAATTTCTATTCATGGATAAAAATCAAAGCTAGATAAAAATCAAAATACAATCTCGATAGCAAACATCAACGCGGCATTTCCCAACGACCATCTGTAAATGGGTGTACAGTGATAATGATTGTGACTACCAATATGAACAATCGCGGTTTATCAATTTTAGAAAACTATTGGCTATCAATATGGATTATTCAAGTACAAACTATAGATGGTTACAATATAATCTAATTTTGCACGGTGGTTTGTCGCCTCTTTGCTATCAACCGCCATTACTCATCATAAATAGCTGCTTGTTTGCTGTCAAATATCCTGTTGGTTCACCCATATGGCTGTGGGTCAAAACCCTGTACCCCTGGTTCCGGATCATTAACCATAGTTTTCCCAATTGTTGTTGGTCATTTTCCCTCATTAGTTGTTCGGTTCATATTGACTCGTAGCCATATATAGTTGGTATATCCCCTATACTATTATTACTATATAATTATATATATATATCTCTTATTATTAACCGTTAACCAGATAGGCTTCACCCTTGTTAGCTGATTAATGTTGACCCAGCTATTCATTGCGTTGCGCACTGGTTCCGACCCGCACCTTGCCTCACAGCACTTTGGAATTTCTGCGCGTGGAATTACTGCGCGTCGAATTCCCACGCGTGGAATTGCGACCCAGATCACCGTGCAGCGTTTTGTAGGCAGCAGCCAAGTGCGCCTGGCTACGGAAAGGAGCATACCTACGAGCTCATGGTTGGTGAATGATGCCAAGTGATGGTTGGTGAATTTTGCTTAGTGATGGTTGGTTCAAGATGGTTCATGGTTCGCTCACAATGGTGAATATTGGGTAGTGCTTGTTTAATGGTCGGTTCAATCCTGGCAAATAATGATGGCGAATGTGATGGGGAATTTCCGGTGGACAAGTTCGATGTCAGTTCATGATGGTGCTCTTTAATTTTGGCGAGCGGTTGATAATTGGGTAATGGTTTATAAATGGATGGCCCAAATGATGGCAAACCCAAACGTTGGTTAAATGATGACCATTTAAAAACCATCGTTATAATGGGCTACCCATACTAGTTAGTCAATGCTAGCAACGAACGACTTCCCAGCCAACATTCTTACCGAAATTAGCCCACCATTAATGAAGCATTAACCAGCCATTGATCATCATTCACTGTCAGCATTCGCTGCCAGTCTATTTCAAGCCAACCAGACACCGCTAGCCACTATGAACGACCCGTCAGTCATTGAGCGACCATCGCTAGCCACAAACCATTTACAAGCCATTAATCATTGAGCAACCATCACTGGCCTTTACCGTCAACAATTAACCAACCATCGACCAGCCAGTAAGTATCACGAACCAACCCCTAGCCATGTGGATAACCATCACTGGCAGTAACCCACCATGAACCAGCAACGTCCATTGGTGGTCAATGATTGGTGTAGATCATGGCAAACAACCCAGGGCTGCGGTTACTGCTCATGGTGAAAAAAATCAAAAACCATGGACCATGGGTATGGGGAATAGATGGTCACTAAGTATGGGCAACTAGTCACTAACCATGCTAGGTATGATGTATTATGATGTAAACTATGGCAACTACTCACCCCTTAGGTGATAAGGGATCAATAGGTCTGGAGGCAAATGATCACGGGCAGGGGCATAAATAACCCATTGGTGCCAATTTGGGCCTGGCGAGTCTGTGGGCAAAACGTGCTTTCAATCAAGAAATGGTGGTTTCTCAAGCCAGTTTGGGGGTCCCAAAGTTATGGTCGGTCTATTACTAAAAATGGTTTATAAGCTGGATGATAACTGTGGGGTCCCCTGTTTTGAGAGACCACCATATGAGTCTTAGATGTTGTTGGGAGTTTGGTGACTGTGTGCTGATTGCTATGGGTGAAAAGCTCTGGATATCGCCATGGGTGACAACAAATCGCCGGGTCCCAGCTCTTAGGTTCAAACCTCGGGAATTCAATTGACTTTGAATCCCAGGGTGGAATGGCTGTTGCTTGGGAGGGAGTCATTGGGAGCCATGGATATCCTTATACCCTTCTAATGGGGGAGCGACTTGGAGCTACTAGGAGTGCTGTAACCAAGTACTTTGTTGGCTTTAGAGATGGATCCTTCATCATTTCCTTGCAAATGTGTATATATATATATAATAAGCACACACACATGATATACAGTGTAGGATTACTATCTACAGCAAGTCCTGCATTGTACACCCAGCCATGTCACGCCACACATCTACATGACAATGATTCTACAAACACCAGTCACCAGTCACATCCAAGCATGGCAGCCTATCATTGGATGTACCACATTGCTCCAAAGCATAGTGATCGCTGGCGGCTAGCATCAATATCTAAAAACTTACAGTCTCAGCCTTTGCAGAACTTCATTCCGGGAACGAAATCTGAGGACACGGTCGGTAACACTGCTGCCCAGGTTCGAAACAAGGTTTAAGACATAAGGGGGTTCTTAAAATGGGGTACCCAAAAAAATGGTTGGTCTATTGAATTATTGCTATGACTATATATGATCAATAGGTGGATGATTTGGGAGTACCCCGTGGCTTGAGAAACACCCAGCCATGTCTGCACCAAAGTTGCTGGGGACCTCCGCTCCCCCCAACCCTCGCGTCGCGGCACATGGTAAGCTTTGCACAACTTGTCGCAAGTAACGGCGCTCGAACCGTTGCAGTGGTCCAGGATGCTTCGGAACGCTTCGAAGGTCACCGCCCCATCCTTCAGAAAGGGGATGATATCTGTGTCCTCAGAAGGGCCCCTGGACTCCAAACCACCAACAGTCAAACAATGATACACCAGGGGCTGTAAGGTCATGATTAAAGTGAGCAATTATTCAACCTTATCCAACTAAAAGAAGGCAATGAAATACAATCATTGCCTCAACATCAAGCACTCTTCGACATACAACAACGGTCAATGGTTGGAGGATGTTGGACTGTCCGGCAACGGTCATCCTCTCCATGAAAGTCTCCATGAAGTAGGCCCACCAAGCAAACCGTTTCGCAATCTCCAACATCCACAGCAATTGCATCAGGGATCTTTCCTTCGGGAGATATGGGCTTTGAAAAATCATTTGCATTGTAGTAGGAACCAAAATCAGAAATCTTGACTTGCATGAATATCCCAACCTGGGCCTACCGCTTCCACAAATCAACCACCAAGGTCAATGGATACTCTAAACAAAAAATCACAAAAACACACTACATTTTGCTAACTAGGTTGGATCAATGGACACCCCCAATAGTAAGACCCAGTAACTACCAGTCAAACAAATCCACAGTAGGCTGTTTACGCAAATTGAATCCATGGATTCGGTCGAATCGTAGGAGCCCTTGACTTTTCTTTGTTAGGGCCGGTCCATGCCGGTGCCATCGAGCTTCGCATTTTGGGCCGTGAAAATGCAAGATGGCTGAATCAGCATCGTCAGCATGTGTCTTGTTCCAGTAGAACTTCCAGTTCCTGAGAAGCACGGGGCCGGGAAAAGTGAGCGGTATGCATGTCCATCAAAGATCGTAGAAGGGGAAGTCAGATGAAAAAAGTATACCGTGTCACTTAATTATGGATCGATTGATTTTATTGATCCTGTCACTAAATAATGGGAATGGCCAGCGACATTCAAATCAGTAGTACCGCCATTGAACCCTTTCCACAGTACCCCCATCTGCCCCTCCCAAGCTATGTCGTTGCAAACCACTCACGTACTGCATCCATGTAAGTGATCCTTATATGTTAATCGATTGAAGGCACATAAACATTTAGGTACCAATTCGTGCATACATGCGTGTATATATATATATATACACACTCGTGCACGTCTTCTATGCATAGGTGATCATAGGTGCATCATTGAAGGTATAAATCTGTATAACTTTCGAATTGGAAACCCAAGTTGCAAGCAATCCAACTGTTGAATTCGAAGCCTGCTCTTCATGGCCTACTGCGTGGTCTCTGCTCCCCATTCACCCCTCGGAGGTTACTCCCAAAGGCTATAAGGGACATCCACTTGTTGTGCCAGGATGGTTATACTCTTGGAAAGCCACAGGAAACAAATGGATATGCCATTGTGCTGCTGTCAGTCTTGACGTCTAGATCTTCTGAAGTTGTGCAAGCCACTCCATTTGATACTGGGAAGATTCGTTCACAACACTGGCAGATACCTGTTCATACATTCCTACCCGTATATGTCAACGGATACCCTCCACCTGAAAGCTCATCTTTGCACCTCGTGATTGCTCTCTGATGTCGGGAGCTGTTCAAGTGGAAACCAACGGGGGAAACTAAGCAGAGCATCTTGGCTGAGCCATCCACGACTCCGGCCACCATTCCCCCCCCATCAGCCCCAGCATCAAAGTGAAAGGCAGAAAATTGGCAACCAGCTTGCCTGGCAGGCAGTGATCGAACATCCACATCCATTAGGATCACCAATTCATTGGTGAAGTGAACATCTCGAACAGATCCACCACTCCAAGTGCAAACTAAAGGGGCCACGATTGATGATTTTCCAACCATGGATTGTGAATCAGTGCAGATTGCCACTGGATCATTGTTATACTTCATAGGGTCAAAGGGTTCATGAGAATCATGATTAGCCAGTATAGATTACGGTACGAATTTAATCAAATGTATGATTTGATCTGTCCGTATCATTACAGCAATGCGGAAGACAGTTACTATTCAACAGTATAGATTACGATAGGTTACGAAACATTTTTCGTGGCTACTACTTCTGGTGGTGTTGTGCTTCCACAGCCTCTGAAAAGTTACAGCTGGGAGCACTGTTCTCAACTGAAAGACTTGGACTCACCAATCGTTGCACCAACCTTCGGAGTTCACCACGAGTTTCCCATGGTAGCATTCCCAGCATGATCACGGTAGGTCACAGTAGGTCACAGTAGGTCCGCTGGCATCTGCTACAAGAAGCAGCTTGGGTAATTTCATCACTGCTGCCTGTTGGTGCCACAAGAGTCATTGTTGCCCCGGTCATGGCCTCGCTACAGACTGACCACCACAGGACTCGCAGTGGTGTCCCTATGGTAGCAGTGCCCTCTCCGCACATCCCATTGGACCGTGCAGCACCGGCTTGGCGAGCGCGCCTTTATTGCGATAGTAGGACTTGTAGCCGGCAGGATCCGCTGTGTTGAAATCCTGAGCTGCTATTGCAAAGGGGGAACATGGGAAGTCCCCAAACTTGGATGCAAAGACCTATCAATGATGACAGTCAGTGCGGCAGAGTTCACAATGGTGATCATGGTCATGGTGATGATGGCAATAAAAATGGTGATGATTGATCATAGTGGTGGTGACGATTGCGATGACGATAAGGCTGATGATGATGATGATCATCATCATCATCATCATCATCATCATCATTGTCATCGTCATCATCATCATCATCATCATCATCATCAGCAGCATCATCATCATCATCATCATCATCATCATCATCATCATCATCATCATCATCATCATCATCGTCATCGTCATCGTCAACATCATCACCACCACCACCACCACCATCATCATCATCATCATCATCATCATCATCATCATCATCATCATCATCATTATGATACTAATCATGACGATGAGGGTACTTTTGATGAAGATAAATGATGACAGCCATCACCCTGGTGACATTTCATAGTCAGGATTCAAGAGATGATCCTAGTTCCCGCCCGTTGCGCCCAGTTTTTGCCATTCCGCAGCCAAGATTCCCAAACCAATTCAGGGTTGAACAAGAAATTGGTGAAGTTCTTGTGGGTATCCCGCAAGATACCTTGTCAAACATGGCTTGAACAAGCCACGCACCGGCGCTGCACATCAAATCGAGTTGTGAATCATGTGCCGTGTTGGAAAAGTCCGTAGAAGGAACACCCGGTCAAGGTCAAGCTTGGGAGCAACAAAAATGACAAGCCTACGGCAAGTATGGAAATGCGGGCCCAACCCAAATCAGAGATATGCTGTGTCCACTTTGAACTACTAGAAAATGGCTTCTAGTAGCTGTTTCTTCCCTATCATCAACCATTGTTGACTAATGACTATTAAGCAGTTTAATCCCCTACAAAACCACCGTAGAGAGTTCGTGGCTCACAGTTTCCTCGACCCTTTCGCCGGCTGCTTTCCCTGGCAACGGCTGCGTCGCACTTAGATGGAGGTGCACTCACGGTGATGATCGGTATCAGGGTTTGAGGCTCCTAGCTACCCTCCGTAGGCCTTCCCAAATCGGAAGATCCAAAAACAACGTTTTTTCGATAGAAAAAACACCAGCTATGCTTAAGTTTACTGGTGGTTGATTGCTCTCGAATCACCGTCAACAACGATCAATGCATCACTGCGCAATACGAACATGCAGATTACGATGCATCCTCAGGTCAATGAAACTGTCACCCCAGTCCTTGTGAACGCCCATCTGAGCCGATTGGTTGGTGGTTTCAACCCCTATGAAAATATTGGTCAACCAAACATTTCTCAATAGTTCATAGGGAAAACTACCACACAAGAAGATTCTGTGCAGAAAAGTGACGCAAATTCATGAGCATCACACTCGTGTCCTCAGGAGGCGGTCACGACACTGAAACGAAACTTTTCTGGCGAAGCCAATGACACAGCCGAGCTCCAGGTGTTGAATGATATGATGCTTTAGACAAATTGGCTCATGCTTGTCTCCCCTGAAGAACTATTATGATATCTTGTTATGATGTACTTAAACTAGATACCTTCCATAACAGCAACCGCTCCCAAATCAAAATCACTAATTAACTTGGATTGTGGGTACTTTGGTTGGATTATGAGCACCTCCATGCAATCAGCTGTAGCCAAGCTTGATGCTCCACTCCCGGGTGAGATTCATGCAGCGAGAATTAAAGTCACAACATGATCATGCACCGCCAACAACAGCACAAACAAAAGCAGCAACAACCACAACAATCGTAAGACGAAGGATTCATTGGTGCATCATCCCAGCTGATATAACCCCTTATTGGTTTCATAATAGGATGGTCATCATAACCCCGTTCTCAACCAATTGGTCGATCATTGCTGCTATGAAGCAGCACAGGATGAGCTATCCAGGCCGTCCCAAGTCCCAGCAAACTTCCACTGTAACCATTATTTCCCGAAACTTGCACCGTAGCTTCCAATTATGTTGAATGATTATATGAAAACCAGCTTTAATGATTGTGGGTAATTAAATGAATCTAAATTATGAGTGGTTAACTGGTTGAATGATTAACTAATCAAATGATATATCACGGTAGAATGATGATTAACTTCCACTCTTACCACATTTTTTTCGTCAATGAGTAATGGTTAAATGTGTTAAATGGCAAACTGGATCAAGCTGGTTTTTAATGGCTATATGATGACCAGCTTAAAGTTGTTTGTGCCGCTTCCTAGTGTTTCTTGATTCACAGCGAATAGGTCAATCAATGTTGATCAGCCAATCATGAAGAGGTTAACCTGTAGTAGGAAACTCAGTCCAATCATCGAAAAACAATCAGTCATTGCCTGTTTGTTGCTTGGCTTTACCACTATCGGTCCTTGGACGAAACACTTCGCCAGGAAAGCACTTGGCGAAATGTGCCTGTCAGGCATTACTCAGGCCAGTGTCCATCTTGTCGCTGAAACTCTGCAAAAACTCGCTGGTCATGGCAAAGAACTCGGGCAAACCTCGGAGATTTCCCCCCTCAACTGGAGGATGTCCGACTTCGGATGTGAATGAAGTCTAGACTCCCAACAACAGGAGGCGCCAGAAAAAAAAAAAAAAACGATGGAAAAGGAGAAACGGTTCAGGGGCGCCTCACATACAAAAGCCTGCCTGTCATTCGCCTCACCTTCCCAACCTGAGAGGCAACCTGTGAGGATCCAACAATCAAAACCAGTTTGCAAGCAGCTGTTGGGCAAACTGGCCTAACTCCCACGTGTGAGTTGCACAAACTGGCTTCATATTCCCCACCGAGACGCATCAAGATAATATACTCAGTTATATATAATATACATATGGCATGGATTGTAGATGTAACACCCACCTGCCCAAATTTGTGTATCATGTACAAGGCTGTATGACACCACATGCAGGCATGTGTGCATGCGTGTGCTAAGAGAAGAAGCGAGACACAGCAAGCCACCAATAAATCCAATCATTTCGTGCCATGCAGCCAGATTGTCGGGGCGTTGGATTCTCAGCCGCTTTGTCAACTTGCAGGATACTGTCCCAGTTCACAGGTCGCTGGAAGAGAACGTCCTCAGTCAATCCATTGAATGCCGGTGACAAGCGTTTAGACCACTGCAGCTGTTGAAACAAACATTCTTCTATTGGCACGAACACACAAATGAATGTGCATACATGCATTTTAAGAATGTAGATATGGTGTTGAACACTCAATGGGTGTTGAAACCCCCCAATGAAAATGTACCAAAATCTGTCTTTCATGGCGTTCATCACTGTTCAATACACACAAACCCATATCATCTATGCATATCTATGCATTATCTTTCAGACATGTATGCAAAGTGACCTTAAATTTAGTACCACTCCTAGTCACTTCCGATTTCGAGGGCTGTCCTCGATGATGTAGGAAGCCACCAAAAAACACAACAACATTCGGGTCTGTGTTCATGTACAGTCACGGACCCAAATATGGGAGGAACTGTTCATAGGGAGTTTGTTCACAACCTCATGGATTCATAGTAGGGAACAAATGAATAGGGAACAAGCAGCAATACCTACATGGAAACCTCAGTGAATTTGTGAACCAGCATGTTTAGCTACTGGTTAATCCATGTCAATCAGCTGGTTCACCGGGAACAACCAGCCGATGGCGGTCGCCACGGTGAAGCATCAAGTCGATGGCGGCACCAGGTGGTGCCGGGCAGCATGGCTAGCGCTCAATTCAATGGTGCTGTGCTTACCCTCAAGGGATCCGTGTGTTCTGGGTCCGCGGGGGCAACACGTGAGGTATGCCTTGCATTCCAAAGATATGCTGGCCTTGTCCCTGCAGTTTAGCGACCAAAAATCATGCAGAATTGATGCTTTCCGCCTGGATGAATCAAGCACTTTATGAATGAGATGTCATGAGATGTCCATAATGATTGGTAACAACCACAGATGGTGCCCTCATGTATGGAGTTTCCCCATCTGTAGCGCCTTCCCTCGGCAAGACTCCACATCGGTGTAGAGGGCGAAGCGATCGAGAAGTCCTGGACACCAGGGCAGATCTCACTCTATGTGGCTTAAGGAGTCCATGTGACATGTACGCATGACAGATGTATAAATATATGCACATGTATCTTTACATCATATATATATGGTGCTTCACATGTATCTTGGCATATCTTTACATCACAAAAAACTATAATTGGCTAATATTAAATACATATATTCAGTGCAAGGGGTTCGCAAAATATACAGATATCTACGTATGTATGAGGGTGTTTCTCAAAATGGGAGTCCCCTAAAATCAACAGTTCATCATCTACAACAAACACCGGGGCGATGATTTGGGGGTCCCTTATTGTGAGAAACTGTCATGTATATCTGCGCAGATATATACGCAAATATATACATAAGTGTGATTGTGTGTGAGCCCGTATCCTCCATCCTTACTAAAAAGTGAGACAAAATCTTCCACTTTTCAACTGTGGCGCATGCCATGGCAGTTGTCTATTCGCAATATGTGTAGCAACTCATGACGGTGTAAACATGTTATACCTCCCAAACTGAGGCTACTGACTCTCTCAGCGGTGTGGACGTTTAGGCAGGGAAACCATGAATTGTGTAAGTTACCCTGCAAGGAGGCATCAAAGATTGATCGTGGTTCACAAGCTGGTTGATACTGGGCTAATAATGAGGGGCAACAATCACCATTCAAGAATATGGATGCTGGTCATACTGGCGTTCCCAGTTAAATGTGTGTTGGATCTTGGCAACCGAAACCCTGCCATTTTGGCAGACAGCCAAGCAACCAACGATTGGGATGTCGATGCGCAGCATGGAACTCTGAATCCCATCGAAGTCTGGAAATGCGAATCTCCACTTCTGATCTGACTTTTGCTTCCTCGGCCAACTTGGCAGGGCCGCTGAGAATTTTCAAGCAGAGCTAAGGTGTGAGGGGCGCAGCTCAGCAAGGGTGCGGAAAAACGTGCAACCAGCACGTCGACACTTGGAGAAAGTCATGCTAAGCATTTTCTGCAAATGTTGCAGTTGTTATTTCATATTGCATATATACACAGTCATTCTCAAACATGAAACTGTTTTGGGTGATCCTCGTTTCGGCTGCGTCAATGATGGGTACGCCACTTCACAGTCTGCATTTTCCAGCAAATTGTTCTGGTGTGACATGACATTTCTTCATGGTACGGATTTGGGGACCCTTTCCCCCCTTTCCCGGGAGGAATCAATGCAGAAACAGGCATTGGACTGTGCTTAAAGTCGAAACTTGAACAAGAAAAGATCACTCAGCAGGACCATTAAAGCCTGAAACGACCCTTCACTGCCTTCAGTGATGAAGTGCACTTAATTGCAGCATCGGACAAACTATGACCAAACATTGAACCCAAATGAAGTGCTTACTCCTGCTGCAATCACACGTGGTTCATCCCGAAACAACGAAAATTGCAACATTCAAGAAATAATGAATTCAATTGCACATTGAAGCCCTCCGCAGCTGTTTGTGCTTTGGTACCAATCGGGCATCGACTGCACCGCGTAAGCACTTCTCTTGAGTGAATCGTAACGTTGTTGACTGTGCATTGAAGCATTGAAAAAACAGCTTCAAGGGCCATGTAGAAAAAGACCTAACGTGTGTCATCGCTTTTCGATGTTAGGTGTTCATAGGTGTTCGGGATTGACAAGCCACCACAACATCATCCTTATCACCATAAGGACGGACAACAAGCACGACTCATGTCCAGCACTGGGCAGCTAACTGCAGCTGGGTTTCCATCGATTGAAAATGGGCGTCATTTGTCCCCACCATTCCGGTTGATGATACAGCACGCGAACACCCATCCTTGGCCAAATGTCAGGATGTTTGGACAGCCACCCTTGCTTGTGGCTTATGCGGGATCCCACGGTCATAGTGCTGGGGGTCAGTACGGCCAGTATCAAATCTCACAAAAAAAGTGCTGGGAAACGCTGGTTGTGGCCTGACTTCGACAGCTAAAGTATTGCTAAGTCGCTGTCAGCTCAAGCGGTTGGCCATGAAGCAGCAGCTCAAGGTTATTGGTCATGAAGCAAAGTCTGAGGAAACATGCCTTGTTCAGTGGTCTTACTAAGCTGAATTGAATCATCACTAAATGACCATTACATACAATTCCTTGGCCGAATCTTTATCAATTTGGACGATGACCACTGCCTAACTATTTGTCAACAAGAATGAGACATCATGATTTTGAACAATATCTTCACCATTGTTTGACTGTGGCAAAGCACTATTATTATACAACACTTGGTCCGCAACCCGGACGTTCGCCCACACCTATAATGAGGCACTGCAATGGAGGATCTTGTGCTTGTGTAAGGTAAACGTGATTTGGAAAAGTTGCAAAAACATTAGCTATACGCAGTGATTCGAGTTTTAGGATTTTAGGATTAGGGTTTTAGCTCTTGGGGTTTTAGAGTTTAGCGTTTTACTGTTTCAGGTTTCGGATTTAGGGTTTTATGGTCAAGGGTTCGGGGCTGTATGGGTTTGTCAACTTAGAAACTCAAAAACAACGGCCCTGCGCAGGAATTTGAGAGTAGGGAAAGCCTTCCTGTTGCGGGCGGGCAAACGTCAGGGTTGCAGAGAACAGTTGTTCGCTGCGCAGCATGCATGATGGCTTTGGGTGGGTTCCCAGGGTGGGCCAATCCGAGTTTTGCATGTCTTGACCCAGTGCCAGTTGCGACAGAACACTTGAGCACTAGAATTGCGATCTGGAAGGCCTTCGAGTTTCGGAAAGCACGCAGTGTCCAAGACCTCTAAATGCAATCTGATTCTAGTGGTTTAGATAATACTTGGATGATAGTTACCTGGGTGATCATCCCAGATACTGGCTAGTAACCATGGTTGCAACCTATTCATCGATAGTATAGCCCACTTAGAGACGTGACCACGGATGCTAAACCCTTACTACATGGGATGATCATCCAGCCGCAGGTCACAACTCACCCACAGCTGCAGCTCAGTCTCCGCACCAAGCTCCGAGCCATCTCGGAGCTCGGCGTGGCATCGGTCAAACACACCGGGATGATGGTCTCGGAGCTGATCCGGGCGCTCCCTCAGCGCGGAACTTGCGTAGCCCAGCTGGTTGTCCAGACCCAGCGGTTAGCTAAAGCTGGTGTAGAACTGGGGTAGCTACCAGGCCAGGCGCCAGTGGGACATAAAACTAAAGGTCACTGGTGAATCTTCATCAACTTATACCTGACTGCAAGCTTCGAACGAGTTTCTGTTTGGATCACCAGCCGAGATTGGATCTGGGATGGCAGCTTCCCCAATTTCACGGAAGAAAATTAGCTGCTGATTACTTGGAAGATCTTCCAAGAAATGGGATAAACGTTGATACCGTCCAGGTATACGCGAGCTTAGATCAACTCAAGATCTTGTGCAAGGACACCCACCCTGAGTCCCAGCCATGTACCACATGAGCCGGACGCACTGAGCTGTCATAAATGGGCGCACCCATGCAGCTGGATTCAGCTGGGGTTCCAACTCGGATATAGCCTATGGCTATAAACTGTGGCTACAGCGAATATATGCTATGAACTATGGCTGGCTATAAACCCTAGAGGGAAGCTATGGCTATAAAGCCATAAACCCTAGAGGGTAGCTGAACTAACCCCAAACTAACCATGGCGAATGTTACCAGTTTCCATTCCTAGGGGATGCTCACCTCCACGTCTATCGTTGACAAGATTGTGGGTCAAGCCGTTGAGGTCCAACAACAATGGTAAGGTTGGATGGGAATGGGATATAGTAACTGACAGTAACTGATATCTATAGCTAGTTTGTAATAATTAGTTGGTAACCAGCTATGGTATAGCTATAGCTAGTAACTGATGGATTAATTGGTAACTCGCTGATAGTATCCAATCTATGGTTGTAACCAGCTATGGGTACCAATACAAACTGGCTAATTGGATCTAGTATTTATCAACTAGTAACAATGGCTATATGAGTTTGTCCAATAAAAATGGTTGCTAGTTTCTAGTGGTTAATTGCTGGCAATAGGTGATGTCGACCAACGAGTGCAGGGGATATGGTGTTTCTCAAGCCGTACCCCCAAATCATCCTTGCAATCATTCTTTATGCAATAAACCAACCGTTTCTGGGGTCCCCTGCTTTGAGAAACCATCATATTGGTTTGTCCAATAAAGATGCTGTGCCTCCAAAACTGGCGGTTTTCTTGTTCATAATGGCTGTAATTGGATGGTTAGTAGGTACCACCATGGCTATGGAAAAACAAACCCATCTTAACCATCTACATAAGACCATGAGTAAGTGATGAATTACCAAGTTGTAAGCTAACTGCAATCTGCCGATCGGTGCCAAACCAGAAAGCCCTGGCAAATGGAGCACTTGCGAACTTTCCGGAGCATTTGCGGATCCATTCTTACTGTTGTCTATATAGTGCTGGTTAATACCCAATATACCTCAGCCTCAACCGTGGTAAGCCGTTGTTAACAATTTAAATCGACATTTCTTGACACTTATCTATCACTATTCTCCTGTTTTGTCATCATGATCAATCATTGCAGTATCATGAACTATCACTGTATCAACCATTATCATCAACCACACTCAAGCATCATTCTCGTTCATCATCATGAAGCATTGTTGATCATTATCTTGAATTATTCTCAGCTATTGTTATCCACCATTATGATCAACCAACATTATCCACCATAAGCATTGATTTTCAACCATTACTATCAATAATTATCATCAAGCATTTTTATCAACCATTATCATCCACCATTACTCTTAACTCAGCCACACCATGATCAACAGTTCCCATGGTTTCACCACTGATTCACGGATCAACCATGAGTTCCCCATGGTTTCACCACCGATGCCATTGTCAACCACTATGAACAATGACGAACCGCTATGAAAAATGCACTGTTGACCATCAACTGTTTACCACTACAAACAGAGATGAACCAATGTGCAGTACCATTAGATACCATTTGTATATTCATAAAGCGCTATGATTTAAGGCTGTACTGGTGGCACGCATGTTAACCCCTCAATATGAACTCTCCGTTCTCAACAAAGCCGATATATACAGGCTTCATTATACTAGATATATCCAAAAAGAAGCCTTTATAAGCTTGTGTAAACTATTTATTACATAATGCCTCGCTAGAAATCCCTGGTTATAAATCCCTGGTTAAATCTTACAAGGCCATACTAATCTTCAAGAAAAATCTGCCCTTATAACTTATAAGCCCTCAGAAAGATATCTCAGCCTTGTAACTTATAAACCCTTACTGTATAACTTATAACTTACAGCTGTGGGTCAAAACCCTGTACCCCTGGCTCCCCTATCATTAACCATTGTTTTCCCTATGATTTGCTTGGTCATTATAAGCCATTATTGATGGTTGATTAATATTGACCCATAGCCATATATAGCTGGTATATCCCTTACTATTGTTGGTTAATCTCCCCTATTTTTAACCATTAAGCAGCTAGTTAACCATTGGTTGGTTACTATTGACCTACTTCATAAGCTCAAGACCTTCAGAAAGCCCTCTCCAAGCTCAGCAGTGCCAGGGGACGAATGGCGGCCAGGCTCATGTTCCAGACAGCGAGCTCAGCGCCCGAGCTTAGCGTGAACCTGGGGATCAACGTGACCTGTCATGGATCCTTGCTTCACCATTGGATTTCCCATGGATTCACCATTGGATTTCCCATGGATTCACCACAGATTCACCATGAGTAACCAACAAATTCACTATTGTAAACCATTGATTCACCCTAATTGACCAGAGATTCACCACTATAGAAAAATGATTCACATTTTTGTTTCCAGCGATTCGAGTCATCATAAACTAGATTTTGCCATTGCTTCAAACTGATTCGCCATCAAACGAGTTCTAACATGTGCTACCCATCACCATTTGCCATTTTTCCAATTGATTCCCCATCATCAATTCACCATCATCCAACCAGCGAAACTACTTTGATGCCACAAATTGTTGATCATCTTGATTCAGAAAGCCAACATCAAACCACCATTGATTAGAATTTACCATCATCAAACCAGTGAAACTACTTTGATAATTACTTTGATAACTACGTTGATGCCATAAAATGTTGATCATCCAAACACCATTGACTAAGATCTACCATTATCAAACCAGTCTTAACGTATCATCGCCAGCATCACAACCAACTGCTCCCAGGTCAAGTCATCCCAGGCGCAACCATTTCAAGGGAGTACGCATGACTTCCACCTCAGGCGCCGTGCGCGTGTCGCGCCACCAACTTCCAATGGTCTCATATTAGTCTTAATGGGAATTCATGTCTTAATAAGTTTAATAGGAGGATTGTAATGGTTAATGATAGGGACGGACACTGATGTGGGTGTTTCATTGTTAGTCATTCATTGGGAAGTCACCAACTTATATGTAGAGTGTTTCTCAATGTTTCTCATAGGGATTAATAGGGGATGAATATGGGATAGTCACCAACAATCATGGTTGAACAACGACTATTTGGTGGTTTATCAAGTCACAGGTGTACCCCAAAATCATCCTTTATCAATCATTTATAGTAACAAACCAACCAATTTTTTGGGGTCCCCTATTTTGAGAGAAACCACCATTCGTGTCATTAAATTAATGGCAAAGCTTCTGCTCCGATGCCATTTGCTGCATTTTGCTATATACCATGTCGAAACATGGATGCAAGTCGGAAATTGGAAAAGTGGATGGTGAATGATGGTTGCTGATTGGGTAGTTACCTTTATCAATCATAATGGTTGGTAAACCGGTAACGTTGTCAGTTATCGCAGCAACCATGCCATGATGTTCAACGGATGACACCAAGATCTGGTCACAAACAGTGGTGAGTGCTTTGTGTTTGGGACAGTATGCTGCTTGCTCTTGTGATCTGTTGTTGAATCATAACTTGCTTAAATCAAGTAAGCACTGCATGTTTGATTACCCCTTCACTTTAAGTGCTCCCTATCCTATGAATATGCATGTATATTGCAAACGTATGATATGTGCAAATATACCAGGACCACACCCACCGCATCATACTGGTTGGTATACGTATTCATGAATGTGGTTTTTACATGTCCACACAGGTACAATACATCATAATGATACATCACGCAGGTGTATCACTGTCTGATATCTGTATGTGCATCATCTTTTGAATACAGTCGTACAGTAATTACAAATCATTGCACAACAAATATGAACAATTCCTACATCATGTTCACAATTCAAAACAAACTATACAAAGAATCTATCGATATATATATATACATGTATATGTTGCTAATGTAAGAAACGATGCTGGCGATTCTCGCCTATGAATAAACGTTAATCAACCATCAGTAGATCATAAACCAACAGTCACTTGCATTCCATCAGTTGCCCAGCTAATTTTCCCCTTTGATCATCAAATCATGAATTAACAATCAATATCAATCAAGTAACCATGAGTACACCATTAATATCCATGAATTAAACATCACTTAACCGCCAGTGCATCATGGCCCCCTGCACTCAACGCCGAAACGCCACGGAACTGTGCTCTGCTGGGGTCTCAGAAGGCCTTCAGCTTCCAGCAGTGTTCGCTCACCGTCCTCAATCGGAACGATCCAAGTTGTGCGGTGCGTGATCCGTCCCCGGTCTTAGCTGCTTGAGCAAAAAGTTGTCTGGGAATTTCTGGGGAACTACTGGATGTGGAACTACCACAACAGTAGTTGTCAAAGAACAACTGGGTGTACATTAACTGATGGGGCCAAAGTACATCAATGATGCACCAACATGAAATGCAAAGCAAACAAATATGGTTCCCCTGCTGAAATGGAACGTTCAGGATGCCATCTATAGATATGGTGGTTTCTCGAATTTGGGGCACCCCAAATTATCCAATGTGAGTCATTTACAGTAAAAAAACCAACCATAACTTTGGGGGTCTCCTATGGCTTGAGGAACCCCCATATATTTGGTACATTCCCGTTTTTGTTGGTTGTCATCCCCTATCATTAAACATGCTTAAGAATTATTAGGCACCCCCATGTTCCAAAATGGATCAACAGTTGGCTTAGACCCGGTAGCCGACACAGTGAAACTACTAGTAGCCTCTCCCGAATTGATCTCTTTCCCTTAGCATTTACCGGTTTTGTATGGTTGTCTTTAGGCTTGGCATAAAGACAACCATGAATTATCTATTTAAGGTGGGAGTCTAATCCATTATCAACCGTATGACCGTATGTCTTTCTTTGCCATTGGCTAGTGACTATACAATCCTATTGGTTTATACATATTCATACTGGTTCTTGGTGGTCGGTACATAAAGGTCGCCTACATTTTGGTTCCCTTGGCCCTCAGCCAATGGAGCAGAGTTTATCGGGGATGAGCCACGGTGACCACGAGGCTTTTAACAACCAATAACCAATGAAATACTAACCCTGTATACCTAGAACAACTTAGAGGCTAAAATTTGAGACTCTGGTTCTTATAGGTATAGCAATTCCTGACAGTTCCAAGACTAACCCTTGCCAGTGGTTTACTACAGGCAGCGGAGTGATCTGCTGCTGGCTGCTGTTGGCCCTGCATTCACCACCACTAGTGAGATGATTTTGCCAAGATCATCTCACCTGGTTGGTGGTTAGCTCATCCAGAAATATGAGAAAATCAATCAACAAGGGATCCCACTGTCATTGGTAAAAAAAGACAACAGATTCTGATTTCAAAAACCAAAAGACTTTCTACCAAAACCAGCTGGAATTGGTAGAAATATAGACCTACTTTCACCCAGATTCTGCCAATGGCTTCTACCCCATGCTGGTTGCCAGATCGTCATTCCTCCCAACGACATGAGCTGCGCTGAGCGTCGTAATGGAAGGCATGCTTGTTGCTGCGAGCACGCGACAGCAAGATGAAGGACGAGGCTAAGGATCTCGAGGGTCCAACAAACCTTGAACTGCGGGGCATGCGGGGACCAGCGCTGCTGAGTCGCTGCTGGTGACGCCGTCCTTGGCGGGGCTATACTGGTCATATCTGGGACCAGATGGGTCGCTGGTGATATGCCTTGATGGATATGATATGCCTTGTCAACATGAGTGATACAGATAGTCTCAAATCTGCCTGCGATTTGCTGTTTGACTTCTCTGAACATAATAGACCTGGGTTGCGTGAAATGTGCACAACAAGAACTGGACTTTGCATTACGTATAGGAAATCATTAGAAATTCATCATTCTTTCTGAAGTGGGAAAACTCGCGGGGCGAAAGACACGCGGCCGCGCTGTGTGATCGCAGGTACCCTCAGATGGTTGTAGTGACGCGCTGCATCCTGGATCCTTGCCACATCCCAGGCAGCCAATAAGTTCAGATCTCGTAGGGGGGATAAGGAGTCCTGATGGAGTCGCGGCCATGTTCTTCCACGTAGCGTAAGCCAGTGAATCGCGACCTTTGAAGGACTGTTCGCCCCAAAAAAGTCTACAAAGTCAGTAATTATACCAGCGTTGACCCCAAACAGGAAATGATAAACATTAGAATATCTCAATGCTGATAGTTTACCTGATGGAAACAATGCAACCAACCGGACCCAGAGTGGGAGACAAGTGGGAGACAAATGAAAGACAGATGGGAGACAAGTGAAGGGAATCATACGACCAACCAGACCAAGAGCGGTAGACTAGAAAAGTAAGAGACAAATAAAAGACATATGGGAGACAAGTGAGAAAAATACGCGACCAACTGGACCCAGAGGAGACACGGGAGACAAATTAAAGACAAGTGGGAAACAAGTGCGAAAAATCACGCGACCAACCAGAGTGGGAGATAAGCGGGAGACAAATGAAAACAATGAGACACACGTGGCGGAAACCATGCGCCCAGGCTGGGAGACAAGCGGGAGACAAATGAAGGACAAATGGGAGACAAGTACAGGAAATCATGCGGCCAAGTGGACCCAGAGTGGGGATTGAAAGGGGGGACAAATGAAGGACAAATGGGAGACAAGTACAGGAAATCATGCGGCCAAGTGGACCCAGAGCGGGAGAGAAGGGGGAGACAAATGAAGGACAAATGGGAGACAAATGGGAGACAAATGAAGGAAATCATGCGACCAAGTGGACCCAGAGTAGGATAGAAAGGGGAGACAAATGAAGGACAAACAGGAGACAAGTGCAGGAAATCATGCGACCAAGTGGACCCAGAGTAGGA
>VSDK01000197.1:83465-112207 GCA_009767595.1 Symbiodinium kawagutii
ATGCAGGACAAATGGGAGACAAGTACAGGATATCATGCGACCAAGTGGACCCAGAGTGGGGATTGAAAGGGGAGACAAATGAAGAATGAATGGGAGACAAGTACAGGAAATCATGCGGCCAAGTGGACCCAGAGTGGGAGAGAAAGGGGAGACAAATGAAGGACAAAGGGGAGACAAATGGGAGACAAATGAAGGAAATCATGCGACCAGTTGGACCCAGAATGAGGATTGAAAGGGGAGACAAATGAAGGACAAATGGGAGACAAGTACAGGAAATCATGCGGCCAAGTGGACCCAGAGTGGGAGAGAAAGGGGAGACAAATGAAGGACAAATGGGAGACAAGTATAGGAAATCATGCGACCAAGTGGACCCAGAATGAGGATTGAAAGGGGAGACAAATGAAGGACAAATGGGAGACAAGTACAGGAAATCATGCGGCCAAGTGGACCCAGAGTGGGAGAGAAAGGGGAGACAAATGAAGGACAAATGGGAGACAAATGGGAGACAAATGAAGGAAATCATGCGACCAAGTGGACCCAGAGTGGGGATTGAAAGGAAGACAAATGAAGGACAAATGGGAGACAAGTACAGGAAATCATGCGGCCAAGTGGACCCAGAGCGGGAGACAAATGAAGGGCAAAATCATGCGACCAAAGGGACCCAGAGTGGGAGAGAAATGAAGGGCAAAGGGGAGACAAGTAAGAGGCAAAATCATGCGACCAAAGGAGCCCAGAGTCTGAGGACGCCAGCCCGGAGACAGGGTCAAAATCATACGGCCAAGTCAAGCGACCCTTTTCAAAGGAGCAAGAACCCCATACAGGTAAACCTGTTTGGGGAAAAACAAAGTTATCAGCTTTGTAACAGGTGAGTAACCCAGAGTCTACAAAATCTGTTCGCAACTTTTACCTGTTACAAAGCTGTTAATGTTGACCCAGGATTAATAAACACCTGGTTGATTACTGTAAGTCGGGGGTTTACCATTTTAAAGGGAAACCAAGGCTTTAGAGGATACCCCCTATTAATCAACCAGGGGTTTACTAATCCTGGGTTAACATTACTCACCTGTTACACCACTGCCGACCAAACGTCACCGCACGTCCAGCCGGCAGCTCCACAGCGCCACGGCACGTCCCAGCACCTTCAGCCATCAGGAAATCCAAGGCCACGAGCTCAACATCATCCAGATCCAGGTCCAACATATCTTTGGTCACCACCTCCGTCCCCAACGTGTCGTGAACTTTCACCATGTGTCAGTTGAAGTAGTTGCCATGGGTATACCATGGGTAGTTGAAGCAGTTGCCATGGGTATACCTGGGTAGTTGAAGTTGGGTCAATTGATGATGTTGAGGTCATTCACGTTCAGTGTTCGTTCAGTTCCGTTTTGAAGTTTGATTCTTCGTATCAGAGGTTGCTTTCAGATACTTCTTGCATGCCGTTCGGGTTGATTGGTTCCACAGAATATGTTTTCAATCAACCATGCCCGGGTTTGTTCCGTCTTTGGGTTCTGTTTCCTCTCATGTTTGGTTGTCCTGTGTTCATTTCATTCCTTGTTTTCATCAACCCAAAGTTGCCTCCTGCATCCTCTTGCAAACAATTTCATATGTCTGAGCCCGAAAAGGTTTTCTTCTCAACCAAAGTTGATCTTCAGTCGTAGCTTTCATACAGGTTTACCTCTGTCTTGACGGGGCTTTCGCCAGCAATCCCTGAAAATCTTGCCAGATAAAAAGCATAGAAAGTAGCAAAAGGACAATTAGAGAGAATCAAGAAACGTTGTACACAATGGATCTTCTTGTTATAACCTTGCGTTCTTGATACTTCTTGATACATTCAATGCTACAAGTATTCTTGCTGCCCTTGGCAGTTCTACCTAGAAGCAGGCACGACAAATGGGGTGCAGCCAAGCCGCTGAACGGTCGGTGCCATTGATTTTATCATCGACCATCATCAGCCACAGCGAATCATCTGATATACAATGATTGTTGCAAATCATGTGTCCACAATATTTGAGTAGTCAACCACGGCTTTTAGTTCTAAGCCATTGACAAAATTGAATGGCACCAATTGATCCAGTACAGTACCAAATGTTGGGTGCTCTTCAGCTACCATACCAAAAGTAGGCAGCCCCAAGCGGCCCCAATGAGATTCCTGGTTGAAACATCTATTCATTTGAGTGGGTCCGGGTTTAGGCAGCGGGTTAACAGCAACGAGCACGTCCTAGATGGCATGCCCGGGCGTAGCAGTTGCCCAACAATTCTACGGTACCCCAGCAGCAGCCTGTTACTATGCTCAATCATCGTTCACCTTGATTAACCATGATTAACCATCGTTGGGCATTGTTGGTCATTACTAACCAGTATTCAAACGTCCGCGGTATTGAGCGTTCACAATCTTCATCAACCAGTATCAACCATTGTCAGACGTTCTTTCCTATTACAAGCCATTTCTTATCTGCTTCATCACCATTCTTAGCCAACGTTAAGCATTCCGAACCACCAAAATGACTTCCAACCAAATTGAATTCACGTTCATTCTCGTTGATCGATATCAATGGTTGGTCAAAAGTGGTTCGTGTTGAGCATCTTTCAACCATAATTGACGATATTGAAAGCATATCAAGTAAGGTTGCCATGATTGATAATCATGATTCAACCACTGTTAACCATTTGTAATATTCAGGTTATCATTGTCGTTTTTATTGTTCTGGTTATCAACCACAAGTCTCAGCATATCGCCAAGGGTTTTCATTGTCATTCACCATAATCAACAATTCATAAAAATATAGTTATATTGATTAAGCAGTGTTATTCAAGCATTGTTGACCGTTCTCATCACTCTTATGAACCATAAATTCAAATGGCAGTGGGTCAAAACCCTACCCCGGCTTCCCCATCATTAACCATTGTTTTCCCTATAGTTTGTTGGTTATTATCCACCATTATTGGTTGGTTATGGTTGGTTAATATTGACCCATAGCCATATCAACTTGACCATTCTTACATATTCTTACTAATGATTCTATCTGCCCCCGCTGCGGAAAAAAAAACGAGCCACTGTGAAGATGCTCTGGAGCACGGAGGTCTTCCGCATACTGGACACGGGGAACTGTGATGCAAGTGGGAGCCGTTGCTGACCAATAAAAATGTGGGATGCTAGCCACCATTGGTTAGATTTGGCTATGGGTCAATAGTAACCAACCAACAAATGGGTAGGCGAACAAGATTTGCGAACAATGGCTCGACAACAGTAGTTGTTGGCTATGCAACAATGCAGGGTTGTTCATAGGCCTGATAGCGCTGGTAGCAATGTTAACAATGGTTGTTGGTTAATACAGTAGTTATCGGTCGTTTGGTTCCCGGATGTTCATGGGAAAATCTACAGAATCCTTTGTTTTAACCACCAGTTATATGGGTTTCCTGTAGATCGTCCCATCAACTTCTAGGAGAAACACACGGGTATGGTGCTCCAATATGTGCGGTCTGTCGCATATATCTAACCATTCAGCTGGTGAATTATATTATGGTGGCTAATGGTGTTCATAGCAGCTAATAATCGTGCTGGTACTTAAAGCTAATTGGTAAGTCTCTTATTGGGGATTAGTATTTCCACCATTAGCCATGATAGGAAATACCACTAGCCACTAAATAGCCATGGCTCATAATGGTTATGAGTGGTCCATGATAGGAAAATACCACGACTGGTTGGTGGTTTCAGCTCCTATGAACAATAATAGTCAACCGACCATTAAATTACCGACCATTAAACTATCGAATAATTACTAGGGAAAAGCAAAATGTCAATCAAAAAAACAACCAGACCAATAGTGGCCTTCATTGCGGTTCTAGTCACAGTGACTATCGTGGTGAGGCTGGCAATGGCTAGCAATGGTCACCCGGACACCCAGCTGGTCACTGTTGATGCTACCCAAGGATCTCGCATTGCCATGGGACCAAATCTAGAAAACAACACGAACGATCCCGAACAAACGCCAAGAAAAGCAACTTAAAAAGTCAACCATGGCAACACATGGCAACCGTAAAAGTGACAAAAGTGTATAACTTTGTCAAATACAATATTCCTCTCCGGTAAAGTAACCTGGAAGCAGACAAAATCCACCATTTATGGCTGGTTTACATTCAAAAATGATGATCTTTATCTTCCAGGTTGGTTTGCCAGAGAGTAATTGAATCAATGCATTTTCCAAACGATTCCTGCCAAGTTTGGGAGGTTCAAAGTTCATGTCTGAAGATCCAAGTGGTCCACTGAAAAAATTGCAAGGCCGGGCATGTTACAACTCGCATATTCTGAGCTCATGCTCATCATGTGCAGCAAATTTCGGGTACCTTCCATCTTGAGACACCCGTGGACCCGCGCGTGACCGATGTATACCCATTCAACATCCCCAAACTACCGAAATAGCTTGCAGCTGATTCCAGGTGCTCAAGTTCACCAAGTGGGTGTTTCCCAAAATAGGGGTCATACTAATAAACCAACCATTTTTGGGGGGGTCCCAATGGCTTGAGAAACCCCCAAGTTCCTGCTGCTTCCCCAACGCGTTTCCCATGCCTAACCCTGGCGGCACCCTGCCGCCCCGGCGCTCCTTGATTGATAGCGCTGGAGGCTTTCCGCGCTAGAGAAGGCCACATACAAAGGGAGGGCTGGATGAACCCCCTCCGACAGCAGGATGTTTCCTGGGTGACGGTGCTTCCATGGGCCGGTCCAGCTGGTTGGTGGTTACACATGTGATTACTTAGCTGGTTAGTGAGATCAACAAGAGGGGAAATTAACAGCAGTCATCAACTCTAGCAACACCTAGCCAAGTAAACATACATAGTTCATTCCAGCTGGATAGTGAGCAACATATAGCAACAGTGTCCATTGACTGTGTGTGTCCATCTGTGCCATGTCCATCCATGGGATGTTCCAGGGATCGCCTGCTGTGGAAACTCATCTGGGACGTGGAGTCGCGCTCCCCTGAAACTCTCCAGCAACCAGCTTTTGTCATTTGAGAAAACACCAGTTTGGGGGACATGGATGCTGATGGACAACTCCGTAATACATGTTTGTAGAAAGTCGATTTTGACCAGGCCACACTTCGTTTCAGGGCACCGACAATCCTGCAAGCCTTGCTACCACGCCATCCGTCAAAGACTGTTTTGGAATTGTTTGACCAGCTAGCCCGATCATGCAGGTGCAATCATGAGTAAGAACCCCGGAAATTCTCACCATTAGAATTTCCCAAGAGAAAAATGTTACTCGGTTCTGTGGGTCCATGAAGCTGGGATGTTCTCATGTCCATAAATGCTTCTACCCCAACCATCCCCAAGTCACTTTAGTGGGCACCTGACTATTGCTTTGTCGTCCCTTGAATCCAAAATCTCCAAAGTGCTATGCTAAAACTGCTCAGACCATGGTTTCTTGCTGGATGAGTACCAGTTGCTGTCGCAACCGGTTCGACCAAAATGTGTTCTCCAGCTGCAGTATGTGATGCTCGCACCCGGAAAGTTCGATCTACAAATTTCACCACAAGATGTGATCTAACAGATTTTGGGCATAGACTCGAGAAGCGACAGTTTTGTCAACGATTCTATCCTTTGTGGACAGCATGGACCACCCCAAATCTGGGGGTCACTTCGGGTTTCATCTGGCTGCGGCTTCTTCACGACTTGGGATGCCAGCCGTCGCCATGAAAGATACGAATCCCATCTTATTGGTCAATGCGTATTCCCAGCTATACCAAGTTCTCAAACCCCCATCCACCAACCAGCCAACTAACCAACCAACCAACCAACCAACGAATCAACCAAGCAACCAACCAAGCCACCAACCAACCAACTTACCAACCAACTAAGCAACCAACCAACAAACCGACCTGCCTCCTTTGAACCGCTGCTGCCGTGTTTTCATCAAGAGGCCCAAGTCCACGCAACGCTCATTGGAGCAAAGGTCGCTTCGCACTTCCAAAACGGTAAACTTGGGATCCTGAAACAGGGCGCCTGTCATCTGACAGTTGCTGGATTGAAACATGTTCTGAGGCTGGGTGCGCTTAATCAAATGCAGCTGTCTGGCTGTTCCCTTGCACTGTGACTCGTTGAAGCTGTAAAATGAAGCGCTCTTACCAACTCTCAATGGTCGCAAGAAAATACGACATGGCCATGGCTCTAAAAATGGCACCACTTTATCTCATGTGTTTCGAACTTCAACCAAACTTAACTCTGACTACGAATTCAAGGTAAATGCTGAACGACTACTGTACCAACAAACAAACAATGGCACACGTGTGCACGTTTCCGACCAGCACAGGAGCAGTTTGGGTTGAGGAAATAGCAACGGAACACCATTCATTGCTGCAGTGGGGACCAAGCGTTTGTTCCATCTCCTCGCACTTGCTGGATAATGGGATTCCCATCTCCGAAAGGTATTTCTCACCAACTCCAATGGCTATCACTATCACCAATAGTCAACCATTCATTAACCAGCAATCAGCCGGTTGATGACCCTGGCAATCACAAGTCGTATCCCTATCATTCTCTGGTTTGAGCATCATGATTTCTTGCAGTTTCACCATCGAACTGTGTAGCCGGTGTGATCTCCCGGTGAATCGTGGTGTCTCAACCCGTTTCTGGCTTCTAGCAGTTGTAGACTAAGTGCTCAACCAAGTAGTATACCATGGAATTTTACATCACTACTTTACCAAGTGGTATAAGCCACTAACCAATATGGTGATCACCACCGAACTAAGCATGGTTGATGCTTGCTCATCTCCTTGCCCGCTAACCAATTGACCACCCACTATCGAGTAAACCACAAGCCACTCACCAATCCACCAAGTAGCATGGCTATGGGTCAAGGGCCCCTGTACCCCTTCCGTTCACATCCTCTAAAATGACCAAACTAGTTGGGATCAAAATAACTACCCTTCTTTTGGATGGTTAACGTTGACCAATATCCGTAGATAGCTGGTATATCTACGTATATCCCTTATCATTATCCATGTATATTCCCTATCATTGTTCCTTGTTGTCCTCTATGATTCATCATCAACCAGCTAGAAGAAGTCACCAGCCAGGTTGCTTCATCTTGACCCAGCCTGCCGTCAGCCACCAATCAACCTTGGATGCTCACCACATGGGGCCACCTGAGGATGGCTGAAGCCCACGGCTCTCGCCCGCTGACTCGCGATGCTGGCGAAGTTGTGGAAGAGCTTCCTGTGAGCGGTGCCCTGGTCATCCCCCTACGGCTGGATGTGCAGCTGGGGTGATAACCATGATGATAAACCCTATAAGGTAGCTGAAAACCTCTAGAAACCATGATTAGTGACCACTTACGAGCCGTGGGGGTCCATATCCAAGTAATTGCTGGGGTGCCCACCCAGAGTTGATCAACCAGAAACTAGTGAGCTAGAGAGCTAGATAGCTAGATGGTTGAGCAGCAAATAAGCAAGAGAGCTAGATAGCTAGATGGTTAACCAGCAACTGATAAGCAACTAATGGTTCACTAGCAAGTAAGTAAGCAACTCGTGAGAGCTGCTGGTGACAAATCATCAATAAACAACAAAGGGTGGTTAATCAGGAACTACGATGTTGACCAGAGCAACAATGATTGTTAATGGCTACCCCGGATTAATAAACCCCTGGTTGATTAATTGGGGGGGTTACCATTCTAATGGAAAACTAAGGCATTTAGGGGATACCCCCTATTAATCAACCAGGGGTTTATTAATCATGGGTCAACATTAACAACAAATAATAATCACTGGTAAGTATCATACAAAGGTTGAGAATGACCACAGAGTTGATGAAGGTTGATGGACAATTCCTGCACAAACGACCAGAACCAAGTTGTCTTCGACCGCGGATCGCAACCATAGGGTTGATCATAATATGCCCCCCGGACCTGTTCTACAAACACGCAACTTGACATAACTTGGCTATGGTTGATAATGGTCAGCACTCTACAGCTATAGTTGATAAAAATGATAGCGCATAGCAATACATAGCTACACTGTTTGTCTGTGGGTCAATACCTCATTCCCCCTGTTGCACTATCATAAGCATTGTCCTCCCTCCTATTGTTAGTTCATATCCCCCATTATTGAAGGTTGATATTCACCCAGCTCGCCATATACAGTTGGTATATCCCCCATAATTGTTGGCTATAATTCCCTATGATTAACCATTGACATGTATAGCTACTATCCCTATAACCCGTGTATATCCCTATAATCCATGTATAGCTGGTTGCGTCACCAGCCAGGTTGCTTCATCTTGACCCATCGCTGCGGCGCCGCCGAAACCGATGGGCCTCTGAACCATCTCCTGGATCGCGACGATGCGCTTGTTCAAGAGAATTTCATCGGAGATCCTCCAGAACTTCCTGGGAGAGTTGGGGGATTTAAACCAGGTATGAACCATGGTTAATGATGGTTATTTATGGTTGATGATGGTCAACTATGGTTAACGATGGGTATTTATGGTTGATGACGGTCAACTATGGTTGATGATGGCTAACTACTGATGGTTCACTAGTATTGCTGTGGTCAACTACGGTTCATTGAGGTATTGATACTGGCATTGATACCTATATCAGGAGCCCTGGGCAACTGTTGGTAAACTGGGCAGGTATTTTGGTAAACTATGATGGTTAACTATTATCAATATTGGTTACTAAAGAATATTAGACCAGTATGAAGCCAGCTGTCAATGGACTGGTTAATGGGAACATCTACAAGAAACCCTGGATTTGTTGACCCCAATTAAGAGTATCAATATGTATCAATGTTGGTATTTGACAACTATTCGTAAACTGGTTAGTAATAATGGTAATTATCTATTAATATCAACCAGGTAACATGGTGACATGAGACAACATTGTACAATGTTACACTGGTATGAAACCAGAATTGATGGTTTTAGATGATTACCAAACGGTATTAAACCATCAGTTGAATTGAAGTGCTGAAGTCACTGGGTTTGTTGATGATGCAATCAAGAGGTTGATTCTTAAATCATCAATCATGGCTTCTTAGACATGTTTGAACCTCCTTGAAGCATTTATGTTCGTTCAATCAACCATCAGTGGCTGAATTCATTTCAAGTGATAATCAAGCAATCAATGACGGTTTGAAACAATTACAATCGATGGTGAAATTACGATGGCTGACTTGATATCACAATTGATCCTCGTGTTAGTGGGTGGTTAAGTTGCTGGTCGATCGATTCATTATATAACAGATGATTCACTATGGCTGAATGATATGAGGGATAGAGGAGAGGTCCAGCATGCGAAGGAAGGGATGGCAGTACCCCAAACAGCTGCCGAAACTGTATGGCATCATGGGCGGGGATCAGCGCAGTCACAAAAAGAATGCAGGCATTGGCAAACCGATCATGAATGCACAAATTACATGCATGTGTACAGAAACTTAAGCTGTTGTCAAAAAACATCTGCAGTACTGCAAACATTCAGTATCATCACCAGAAGATTGAACTATTGTGGATTGCATGAACTTCGGAAAGAGGAGTTGGCTGGGGGGGGATCGTGGAATATAATTATAGCCATGCTGGAACAGAAATGAATTCGGACCATCCCCAATAGGTCAGCAGTTTCAATATCGAACATTGGAATCCTACCATATTGAACAATCGATTCCAATAGTTGATATTCAAATATCCCAATAGATAAGTGGTAACATATGGCTGTGGGTCAAAACCCCGTACCCCTGGTTCCCCATCATTAACCATGGTTTTCCTTTATTATTGTTGGTAAATCCTCGATTAGCTGGTTGGTTAATATTGACCCATAGCCATTTGAATCCTACCTCCAGTAGATAGTATTGAACCTGGCGGATCTTCAGCCAGGGTCATATCACCCATGTGGGCGCACACCTGGCCCCCGACAACGGTCCTGTACTCCAGCTCTGGCTCCGAAAAGCGGATCTGTGGCGAGGTGCCATGGAATATGCTCTGGGGTCGTTTCCAAATCTGGACAACCTTGTGAAGACCCTATGAAAACCGATGGAAACCGTATGAAAACCGATGAAAACCCATGAAAAGCGATGGAAACCGTATGAAAACCGATGGAAACCGTATGAAAACCGATGAAAAGCCTATGAAAGCTCGTGGTTGTTCTATGAAACTCACGGAGTCTATGGGAGGGTCACCCAAAATCCTGGCATGTTCACCAATGCTGTACCTCCGAAGGGTAGTTGGGAGGTTCAGGCAATCCCAAATTTGGAAGTCCCAGCAGCGTCACAGCAGTGAGTTGAACACGATGAGGGGGGGAATGGCTGGTTGGGGGTCCCATCCCAACAAAAATGAGTCAATCAACTAATAATCCCAAATAGTGGGGAAAATTGAAAAATGCCTAAAACCCCCAACAAGATGGGAATGCTCTGCGCGCTTCCAGTTTAACGAGGATGTCCACAGTCAATGCTTCGCACGTACATGGTTTGATGGGCACATGGTTGAACTCGGCGCCTGACAAAGGGATGACGTGTTGAAAGACACCGTGGACACGGTGAATGGAGCAGCAATTAATGGCCATCTGCAGCACAGGGTCAGCTGCCAATGGCGTAAGGTACGGGCAAATGTCCAGTTCAACTCAAAGCAGATTTTGAAACAAACAAAGGACTTGCCGTGCCTCAAAATTGCGCCCACCCAATGGCCACTGGTTACAGTACGGTTTGGTGCTGTCCCATCCCAAACTGAGATTTGAGAATAAATCTAAGAAGACCCAAAAAATACGTTTGTTCCACACTTTCGGCAAGCCGCGGCAAGCCTCCTATGCATCTGATGATGCGCTGTGTTTATACCCATCATGATTTCTGATGCCTAGAACCAAATTATGTCTGCTGCCTCATGCTAGTCCAACCCAGTCATTTTGGCTGGTATGATGTATGCTATAGTATTGATTAATCAATCCCATAAAGCAGCTAAAGCATCTCCCCACGTATACCCTCTTGCTGTCACTTTGGATTTCGCCTGGCTTAGTTTGAGGTTACGGTTCTCCAACCTCTGCAAAACACCCAGGACATTTCAACCGCCACTGACCAGCCCCCAACCCCACGATTCACCATGTAACCAGAACCCACAAGAATTCACCTCCGGCATCGGCGCGACCTTCTTGTAGAAATGGCAGTCCACTTCAACAGACAACAAACGCTCTACCTTCAACAGGTCCACCTGCGAGGGCTCACCATGATTTCATCGTGAGATTCAGATTGATCATGTGGGTGGTCAATGTCATTAACCCCCAATACAGCAATTGATGATGGAAATCCATGATAGACCAATGGTTTTTGGGGTACCGCAATTCTGGCACATATCCATATATTTGATAGATTTGGTGGTTTGATGAAATAGGGAAACCCAAAAAATGGTTGGTTTATCACTATCAATGGTTGCTGTATGGGATGATTTGGGGGTACCCACGACTTTAAGAAACACCTATTTTAATGGATTTGTATGTAATATGTGTACCGCTTATAGATGCTTAATAACAGTCATCATTCATGCATTGTGACAAGGCCACCCATGATGGTTTGACCATGACTAAGGAAGGGTGAGATTGGGAGAAATCGACCAGCCATCTTTGGAGGAAAAGCACCAGCTGCAGGGTGAAAGCGATGGTGTGGCTTATCAATGCGGCTCTTGTTTTAATAGGGATCCTTGACTGTCAGTGCTATCTTGAGTAGTTTCACTTGTATGTATGACCATTTGCATTGATAGCTAAGACTTCTTCATGGCTAATGGGGATGACTAGATGATTATGATAATCAACCTTTTGCAATAGTGGGATATCTTGAACCACCATTGTCTGTTCCAAATTATCTTCACGCTGAGTCATGCATACACAACTACCCCCCCGTGAACCATGAATAATAACTACCAAGGACCAGGAATGAACAAATACTCATTATCAGCATGGTTCGCTCATATTCGCACTTCAAAGAAACGACTGCGCCACTTGGAAACCAATTTTTCTGTGGCTAAACTTGGCAACATCCTCACCACGAACCTATGCTCTTGCGGCAGAACTTAGCATTGACAAAACCCATGCCCTGGAAGCACATGGCATGAAAATTCAACGATTCTGTCCACTGCGCAACTGTCCATCGAAAATTCCCAATTCAGAGCTAGGCTCCGCCCAACTGCTGCCTGTTGCTTCTACGGTTGATTCAGTTGAAATTTAGAGCAGGAAAAACCTAAACTTGATACGAGTGACATGTTGCCACATCAGCCCCTGGTTGATGTCCCACCCCCAACGTTCCAGTTGCTATTCCCTGTAGCGACGTCTGCAATTTTTAGGTTCGATGAAAGCAGCGAATTAGGGACCATACCCATACCCTGGGTAAGTTGACCATTGCATGGGGTTCCACTACTTGCTTTGCTGGGGCATGTCGTCCTGGGAACTCCTATGACCCTCTGGGAGATTAATCTGGACATGGTTTGTTACCATATGCTCGGAAACTGCTTGCATGGCCGCCACTTCCCGCCGTGGCCTTCTTGATTCCGTTGGGAAAACGATTCAGCCAGATCTTCTCACCTCATGGGTGAGCACCAGTTGCGTCACAACAACAAGCAGGACAAGGACAACAACAAGAGCAAAAAGAGGGACCACAATATCGCTACCATCACTCATTTCTACTCTACTGTCCTCTAGTGCTGCTCCTGCTATTACTTGAATAGCAGCAATAACTACTGAGACTGCTACTGCTACTGCGCCACCACCGATACTAAACGCCACAATCACAACAACAGCAGCAACAGAAACAACAAAAGTAATGCTCACCAATGAACTCAGGTTGAAACTATTCCAAGAATATTCCAAAATGTATCCGGCTGAGGACCGCAAGTATATCGCGTACAAATAGGTCGCGTAGCGAGACCAGTGAAATCATCTGAAAACGTTCCATAGATTTCGTTGCCGAGCTGCCGAAAGTTTGAATGTCCTGAAAGTTCGTGACATTGTTCGGCAATGGCATTGTCTCAATGAAGATCTGGGGCCGCACTTGGCGACAAGGTGACATGGGGCGCATCCAGCTGACAACAACCATCAAAGGCTGGCAATCACCAAGCGGCCAAGAACCAGCAATCAACAGCCATTACTCTTGTCTGATCATTGTTTTTATGGAGGGTGCCTTGGCTACCCCCCCTGCAGACCCCTTGGAATGATAAAAATACAATTCAACTATGGTTGCACATATGTTGAATCTAATTGTTCCACAACTGGTTTGATTGTGGAAAAATACTTTTTGAATTATCATCCCAGCACACCTCCACTTGTTTAGGGGGTCATATACCGTAGCAGATTGTTTTTCTAAACATTTTATTTCAAAACAATTGACCAAGGTACCCTCCCAACTCCTTTTTGCTGACAGGTACCCCCAACATCAACCATTCACCATTATATTTTGGGTTCATCGAGCATTTGGAGCTTTGAGCCACGTAGAAAATATCAGCTGCTAGTTCCCATCAACCCTTGAAACAGCAATATAAAATTAGCTGTTGGCTGTGCTTTGGAAACCCACTCATCCATCCATCCATCCATCAATTTTGGGGATTGTTGGTGATGACCCGTAGCCATATATTTGGTGCATCACCTATTCTTTTGGTCAGTATCACCGATCACCAATCATGATCCAGTGAACCATGCTGCTAGCCATGCGTTATTTGGAATTGTTGGCGACGACTTTCGGTGGCAGTGACTCATAACCACCAAAACATTTATGCAAAGAGGCATCTCTGTGATCTACCAAACAATGTATATTCTTGTAAGATCAAAAAAGAGATTAAAAAATCATTACGAAACTGCGTGCATCTATGTTGAAACGGTTGGTCAAACCTGTTTACAGACCACCCATAACATTACTGTGTTGAGCAACTTGCTTTCCGTGGTAGGCCATGACGTGATTGAAACTTTCCGGCTGATCACATCGTCTTGATTCTCCAATCGGGAATGGTTAGAACCAAAGTTGCAACCTAATGTGGGCGACCATCGCGCAAAATCCGCCGGCCCTTGGGCGCGGCGTGTTTTAGGTAGTTCGTCTTAGTTGGATGCTAGTCTTAGTTTTATCTTCAAGCCTAAATGTTCCTACCGCGCGGATTTTTCAACGGTCTAACTTCCCCCCCCCCCGTCTAAAGTTCAATTTCCTAACGCGTCCTTTCCATCATTTAGCGGGGCACGACAAATTTTCTACACCAACGGGGTTTTAGCGCAACATGCTTTTGCACCAGCCAGTTTTGACACAAGTGTGCTTTGAGACCACCATATTTTTACACCAACATGTTTTTATACAACGTTGCTTTGCGCCAACACATCTTGATACCCGCCCGTTTTGAAACCAACGTGCTTTGACACCGGCCTCTTTTTAGAGCAGCCGGGCTTTCTATAGACCGACAAGTTTTTACACCACACGTTGTTCAACCAACCAGCTTTTACACCCGCATGTGTTTGCACCATCCCATTTTTGGACCCACCACATTAGAGTGGCTTCCATGCGCTTGACATCATTCGACGTCTTGTCCGGGCATTTTCCCGGTGTTTGCAACCAAGACTATAGCGCTAAAGGGTCGGGCGTGCAGCCGTCTGGCGTCTTGCTATCATTATCATGAAGACCAACTATCTTAAATAGCAACAATACCTGACCAAACATGAACACCTCAAATCGGTTGTTAGCACAAGTTTGGTTGACCTAGGGGATAGACTCTTGGATAGCCTGTTGATTACAAACATGGTTGCTAAACGTTTCATTCATGGTTACTTGATGGCTAACTACTTTGGAATGATCAACAACTACAGGTGGATGAATTGTTATAAGCCATCGTCAATCATGGTTTTGACATGGTCTGCTGACGCCTCGCACCGCTTGATAGTCATCAAGGGTCAACACTGCTACGGCCTCATGGTCTAGGGGCATTCAATGGCTTGTCAATCGATGGCCAGTACTGTTTGATGGGCTTTACCGATTGGAGGGCCACGCTGCGGTTACGGGTTCCCTCCCCTCCACGACAGCTTTGCCCAACATTTTCTGAACCACACGGGACCGTGCGCGCAGCGCCGGAGAGATGCCATTCTAGCTGCCGTGGCCGACGTGGAGAGCTGGCACCCTGGCGAGGGGGGAGAATTTCATCACCGAAGGCTACAAGTCACCACGTACAGTGGGGTCATGCAGGGGGTTCCTCAAAGACCAGATTTCAGTTGGTGATGGAAAAGTTTGAGGACTGCTTTTGGTGAGTCTTCTAAGTCTATCTGCTTTTTCGTTGCGCGCTGCCTGATTTCCTGCACAACTGAGACTGTGAGACAAAATGGTCCAGCGCAGCTGAGGCGTATGCCCCAGCCACCCTGCAGGACCCTACGCCTTCTCGCGCTGCTGAACTCTCAGTAAACGCGCCAACGGCAGCTCTTGCCAAGGACAGCCGAGGCATACGCCCCAGCCATCCTGCAGCAGCTTACGCCCGGAGCTTCTTCCGCTGCTCCTCTGTCAATGGACGCGCCAACGGCAGCTCTGCTCTCTCCGCGTAGCCTTGCGTCATCATCTTGGCTTTTCCTTCCTGCAAGTACCGGCTGCTTTGCGAGGCAACATCAAGCCCACGCCCAATGCCATCACGTAGCCCCGGGAGCTCGTGAATTGGTCAGCTGTGTCCTCTGCCGAGGTTGTCCAGTCCCTTTCGCGAACAATGATCATTTCGGCATCAGCCTAGGCCCAAAAGAGGGCCGGCGGAACACTCCGCAGGGTAAATATGCATTTTGTCCTGGAATTAGCACAGCATGATAGAAAATTGGTCCGTGTTCATGTTTTCTTCACACTCTTCTTCACAGCAAGCTTGCCTTTCGAGCTGCCCTTACTTCCGACATATTCGGCTTTCGACTGCGTTTGCTGCTCATTTCAAATAAGGCAAGCGATAAGCGATGGAGAATGTGAATCTCCGTATTCCAACGTCCAATGATTGGAAAGACCTCGCGCCACGACAGGCATGTTCGACAGAACGAAAGGAAGACCACGGACACATGATCCATCCGGCGCGGTCTCCATCTGCAGTTCCTAGCAGCTCAATAGGAACCGTCTCTTGAAACCGAAATATATCAAAGCTCTGCGATATGGAGACATGTCCGCTTGGCCTGGGAACGTGCTTTGATTCATGTCGACCCCTATCAAATGAATTTTGAGTCATTTGTGAGCCAACGAAAAAATCCTGCAGCAAAGGGACCGCAACATCAGGTAACTTGGCCACGTCGTTGTTGACGTGAACACTTCCCAGGGTAAGCGCTTTGACTTTCCAATCCTCTGGCACCTTGAGACACAGCAACCAATGTCTTTGTCATCAGCGTTGACATGTTCATGCACCAGCGTGCCAGAAGCCAAGAATTCCTTCTGGCTACAAGCCCAAGCAGTCTTCCGAGGATTGTTTGCCTCGAAAACTTGACGTCCATGCCGTTGCACAGTTGAGCGATCATTTCTTCTGAGCCTCCTTGAATAGCTCCACGCACGTAAGATTTGCTACAGAATGTCCCTATATCGAGCGATTGTCTTGCAGCGCCTGCGTTCCAAGATTGCAGCCTAGCAAGCGAAACATATGGTGTAATACACGTTCACAACAAGATAATCGAGCCAAGCTGAAATCTAAGTAAGAATCTTGAGCCATGCACCGCATCAACAAGAAGCCATCCACAACCAAAACCTATGTAGAAATTGCACGCGGTATTCAAGCAAGATGCTGATTGCTTTAGTTCCAAGATCTTCCATGAGCTCCCGAAACATCTTCCGCATCCGTCAGCAGCAGCCGCGTACATTTCAGCAATGGCAGACAACCCAAACTTCCGACTTTTCGACAAATTGATGTTCACCACCCGCAAGGCAAGCGGCATCATCGATCCCCAAAGCCGAAGCATTGCTCATTAGAGGCTACTACTAAGCCAGCAAGAGCACCCATGAAAATTGGCAAGGCTGGATGCGATTTCCGCACGCTTTGCACACGCCCAGCGCAAAAGCCACGGGCGCCAAGCAAAGCCCAGCCGCTACTTCCCCACTCCCGCTGCAGGTAGGCGCAAGCATCTTCCATGAACATGCCCAAACAACCACGTCAGGAAAAAAACAAAAAACATGCTAGGTCAACTTGTCACGTGGTCAGATATGTTTGCCTTGCCTAAAAGCCATCAGCCCCTTGGGCACAACTTTGCTCTTCCAAATCTTTGGGGGCCAAAGCCTATCATATTTTGAGACAAACGCAAGCGCGCAAACCATGTGCAACATGCTGGGCCCTGAATGGTCTCGCGCATGATGAGCTTGCCAGCCTCAAAGTAGCGCAAGACCATGCGAGTTTTCCCTGTTCAGATGGAGGGCTTCACCTTCAGGTCGGCCTCCACAGATTGGCCAAAGCGATACCTGTCAAGAAAAATTTTGCCACTTTGCAGGCCAGCTCATGTTGTCATGGCGAGAGCCAGCCTTGCCATTTGCTATCTGCTTATCGACAACTGTATCCACGTCTTTGACGCGCAAATCCTGGTCTTTTCCAAGTCAGCGATCCTAGTATCCAGCTTGTAGGTCTTGGAGCTGGACTCGGACATGTCATCACGTGCACGGTCGGGTTCAACCTGCAGCACTAGATTGAAACTGCAATACTTTTCATGCCCCCATCGGTTGTTGACACCTACGCCGTTTGACCCGTGCTTGAAAAGAATAGTCAGGGGAGGTTGCGGTAGGATTTACCCTGGGCGCGTACATATGAACATATGAACGAGCAGGCAGCCCCTATTCTTAAAAATGCATTTATTCGATACAACTCTTCGATTTAGAAACATGTGAAAACAAATCGACTAAATAGAACAAGAGAATCAAAGGAAAAAATCTATATTTTTTGATTTATTGATTGATTTATTTTTTGTTTATCTGGGAGTTACAAACATTTCAAAATAGTATATACGAATAGAAAACAAACAATTTAAATCAAAATAAATGATAAATAGTACTGTAACAAAGAAGCGTTAAAATATTGAAAAAAGAAAAACGTAAAAGAACAAAAAGAACATAAAGAAAAACTAGAGATATAAAATCATAGATATATTTTCAAAGAAAACAAAACAAATTGAGACATAAACAAGAACAAGAATAAATAAAACTAATTAAAATAACAAACAGAAAATCAAATAAAAACAAAACACAATAAAACAATAAAAAAGAAGTTTAACCTTAACAAACAATACAAATTGAAAAACCACATAACTGATAGTAATAAAAAAATACTTTATTAATATATTTGGAAAATTCGCAAAGCAAAAATAAAGGTAGATCATAGGTATGCCTGCTGCCATATATGCCAAGAGGCATCTCTGTGATCTACTAAATAATGTATACGCTGACTTTTCCCTGTCTCTGACTGCTCAAGTCTCTCAGTCACACATCCCATAGCCAGTGGCCTGGCAGGTCAGGCAATCAATGAATCATTCAACGCAGTGAGACCTGAAACTGACATGAAAAGCTGGAAGCACAAATTCCAATGGCTGTGAAATGACCAAGGCAGCTGCAATGCATGCAATGCATCTGTCATTTTTTGCTGGGGCACTGGAAATGGCTTCTGGCAAATTGTTGATGTGGTGTTCCATGGCTTCCATGACTTGAACTGGGACAACACCAGGCTCTTGGGCTTCCATGCCTGCTGGCAATGGTAATGCTGTGGAATTGTATGACCACTTTTCCCACAGCCTCATGTGACACTCTGAGAGAGCATCCTGCCACCTCTTGTTCACTCCAAAGGGCCTAGAAAAACTCTGGGCGCGTGCATATGAACTAGCAGGCAGCCCCTAGTCCTAAAAATACATCTATTCGATACATCTCTTTGATCTAAAAAACGTGCGAAAACTAAACGATGAAATATAACATGATAATCAGTGGAAATTAACAAATATAACAAATATATATATATATATATACATATAATACGTATATTCAATATAGTATATATGTAGGTAAAAAGAAGTGATACAAATAAAAGTATGATAAATATTACTGTAATACAGAAGCGTTAAAACAGAAAGTATATTATTTTAATCTAAAACATACTGTCAGACCTACTGTATGTTGAAAAATATGATAAACGTAAAAGAACAAAAAGAACATAAAGAAGAACTAGAGATATAAAATCATAGATATAATTTCAAAGAAAAAGAATATAACTTGAGACATAAACAAGAACAAAATACATAAGAACTGAATAAAATAATTAGCAGAAAAACAGCAAATAAACACTAACTAAACACAATAAAAAACAAATAAGAATAAAAGCAGTTTAACATAAACAAACAATACAAATTGAAAAACAAGAATGATTGATAATAATAGATAATAGTTAAGATAGTTGGAAACAGTTTGCAAAACAAAAGTAAAAGGTAGATCATAGGTGTGCCTGTTGCCGTATATATATATATATTATATATATATATATATATAGGGTGGTTTCTTAGTCTTAGAATAGGGGTACCCCTAAATCATCCACTATAAACCATTGATAGTAGCAAACCAACCATTTTTTGGGTCCCCCATTTTGAGAAACACCCATATATACCTTATAAAACCAGCATCCTCATCGCAACAAACTCTCAGCGCCACTCATCGCCTCATGATCCGCTTCGAACTGTGCCAACTGCGTAGCCGTTAGGATGGCCGAAATGCGCGAGTGAGAGCACCAGACCGGGAAAACCATGAACTGCCTGGGATGCACTGAAGACGATTTGCCAAGGGAGTCAACCCCCCGGGTCAACATCAAAAGTACCAGTAGAACAAGAGATCCCTATCCCTCCTACCATCAGGCTGGTGGTCGAACGACAGTGGGAAGGCGAATAGTACCATGATATCAACGAGGAATGTCCGAAACTTGAAGAGAAGTCACCTCCCACCAATTCCAGATGGTTCCACAATAGATGGTGATAATTGTTTCTCTACGAGGTATACCGGTGACCAGGTGGTACCATACTTTGCAACAAGAATCCAAGCGTTGTTCACCACCTCGTAAGTCATCATGGAACAATTGTCCAACTAAGACTGTCTGACATCCATCACATTGCAGCCGAGGCAGGTGGTGCTCTGTCCATTTTCGGTAGGGTTCAGAGATCGCCGGCCGAGAACTTCTCATCAAAAGAATGCAATAACCTAAATGCAAGACCTGGACTGGGTGTTTATAGTGCTGCTAATATGTTTGCAAGATGAATTGTTCTGCGGAAGGATATTGGTGGTGTCTGCTGGCTTATTTTGTTTAGTTTTACAGTAAATCTCCATTCTAGTCCCATCTGTGGTTGGAGAAAACCTTTGCAGAAACCCGCTATAGCTTCACTATAAACTCTGAATCCATCCCACAACACGTTGCATCTATATTCATATATACATCGTATGAGTATCATATATACATATAACTACTATATCATACATTCCATATACATTGCATCACATCTGATTACATTCAATACCGAATTGCCTGCCCCAGGCTGTTGCCAGGATCTAGCGAATCCTGCCCCACTGAATCCTGCCGGTCCCGAATGCTCGTCACAGCCTTCGAGAGCACCAATGCCGTGCGTAGACCTTCTGCATCGATTGCTTGATCTGCTCCAGGTCCAAGATGTCGCCTGGGGAAGGCGAAAATGGTTGACCACCATCATCCACCATCCATGAGCCATTTTGGCTTCGGAGAATGGTGATCAATGGGTCATAACCACTAACAAAGATTATAGCCACTAACAACTATAGATTTGTGCGATCATTTTGAGGGGTAGCGATGGTAGTAGGAAAATGCTTTGTATAATGATAATGATGAGTGATTATTCATGTGATAACTAGTAACTATCAATCATGAGCCCTATGAATGATTGATTCGACATAGGTCATCAGCCATGTCTGGGTCACAACAAGCTATGTTGATTTCTCCAATGACCAACAATAATAAGCTATTCCTGGTTGCTATGGGTCCCTATGGGGCCGGTTGATGATCCATTTCCTACATGACCCCCATCAGAGGGGCCAGCCCTTGCTCGAGACTTGCAGCTTCACGGCCGAGCACTGTGCAGACTTCCAAGAGCTATTTCTCTAAAGTAAGGATTCTAAGCAACTAATAGCTATAACTTTAGCTGTAACTTAAAGCTATTAGTTGGATTCTAGTCATGGTTATAGCTATAGAAATAGTTATAGCAATAGCAACTAATAGCTATAGCAACTAATAGCTATGGCTATAGCTATAGAACAGACTTTGCAGTAGAAATACTTATGGCAATAGCTCTTCGACTGATGGTACTTAAATCTTTGTTTATAGCTCTTCTACTCATTTCAAGAAGCATATAAGTTTACAATAATCAGTAAGAAATAGTTCCTCAAATACATATGTTGCTATTTCTACTCTTGGCTGTTTCTACTAAGTTTGAAATAGCCCCAACATCTCCAGCCAAGAGAAGACAACAAGTGTGGTGATCCAACTGGAGAGTATGAATGTAGAGCAGTGCAATTTTGGAGCCAGGATGAAACTTTGGTATCCCCTGGTTATCCCTAGCCAGCATGGCAAGATTCACCGATTCAAAATCAAACCCCGCAGGTGTGTGCTCATGGCATCGTAAACCCATGAATCAGTGTGTGTGTGTAGTAGTACACAGTTCTCAATCTTTAGGAGTCCTTATTGACCACAACTAATCATGGCGATTGATCACTCACATGCTTGTACAATAGCAACCCTTGAGAGCAAGTTGGTTTCATGCGGGCGTTCACATAGATGAATGGATAGATGGATAGATAGATAGATGAACAAAGAATTTAATAGATAAATAGATAAATAAATAGATAGATAAATAGATAGATAAATAGATAGATTGATGGATGGATGGGTGGAGAAATAGATAGATAGATAAATGAATAAAAGACAAAAAACGGATAGATGGATAGATGAACAAAGAATTTAATAGATAAATAAATAAATAAATAAATAAATAAATAAATATAAAAATAAGTACAGAAATAGATAGATAAATACTCTGACACACACACACTAGTTATGTCAACATATGTCATCTATCATGTATCAACAACTAGTCAAAACATGTCAATCCCCAATCTTGCAATATTTCCGGTTCCATCCATCAGCTGCCACTACACAGTCAACTGCGTGCGTCTACTAGTCACTACTCAACAAAAAATCTGTGCTGGCCAGCATGAAAACGCAGGGCAGGCATCGGGCAAGGTCTGTGTGTGGCATGGGAGGCTTCCTATTGCATGCCTCGAATATTCGAATGTCCCTCTTAAATCTGAGCTTTTGGCTTGAGCACCCGGATGGAAAATATACTTTGACACGTGGCTATGGGTCAATATTAACCAACCAACTTTCATGGGTGATAATAAGCAACAAACTATAGGGAAAATAATGATCAATGATGGGAACCAGGGGTACAGGGTTTGACCCACAGCCATGTGTGACTGCGCGCGATGCTTCGAACCAAGGCGCCCAATGGTCGCTGTTGACTTCCAATCTCCGACGGCAGAACTACCTACGGCCAGCACTGGCGCGGTCATGTTTGCCCGGTCTTTTCGCAAGTGTGCAACATAATGCCGTGGGGTGGTGACAAAATCCTGCATGTTCTGGAATTAGCGCTTCTCACCATCAGTTCATATCCGGTTGGTGGTTTCAAACACTATGAAGAAATATTCGTCAACCAACCATTCGAAAAATACTCACTAGGGAAAATAAGATGTTTGAGAAACACCCAACGTTATACCATACATCCACCCCTTCGTTCAGACTAATCGGACTGGGAGGTGTGGTGTCCATGGCCTGAGCTCCAAGAAAGAGACCAATCATCAAGATGCTGATCATCTGAAGTCTTTGCTGCACCTGATGAGTCGGCAAGTTCAGCAACGGAGGTAGAGATCTGAGAAGGGGGAGATACGTGCCAGATTGTTGTTCGGTCAAGAGCTGCAGTTTGTTTCACAGGTATTAGCTTTTTCTAAAAAAGAAGTATTTTCTGAAAAAAAATGAATCTCTAGAAAGGTTGTGATCAGTTGTTGGTCAGTCCATCGTCCTCTTGCCGAAGGCTCTAAACCCCCCTTGGCAATGTACAGATTCCCAACCAAGGTTTCTGGGAATCATAGGCCAAGGGGAAGATTTCAACCGGGATTTGACAGCTTCGAAAGGCCCAAGTGGCAGAGATATTTGGGGGGCGATGCGCTGGGCACCTCGGAGTAAAGAAATTGCCATCCTGCAACACTCACTTGAGAACCTTGCTTGGGAACCTTGCTTGAGAACCTTGCTTGGGAACCTTGCTTGGGAACCTTGCTTGGGAACCTTGCTTGGGAACCTTGCTTGAGAACCGTGCTTGGGAACCTTGCTTGGGAACCTTGCTCGGGAACCTTGCTTGGGAACCTTGCTTGGGAACCTTAGTTGGGAACCTCACTTGGGAAAGTTGGGAACCGAGGTTCCAAGGGAACCCGTATCCCCGCAAAATTTGTGGAAAGATGGTGATAATACCCCCCAGCTTCCAGAGATTGAAACCCAAAAGCATCCTGCTGTGGGAATTTCATCGGGATCCAACAAGACGTTCTTTTGATTTTCATGCAGTGTATCAGCTGCATGGGTCACATCTGTAAGCTGTGGGAGTTCTGGTTGGCTTCAACAACAAGCGTCTTGCCATGGCTTGTTGGGAACTAAAGCCCAAGTACTTGTGAAGAAAGGAATCTGCAAATTACAATCTGCCCCAATCTTTAGTTTGTCTTGTAGGGGCCCATGATAATGAGCATTTAGTCTGATTCGCTCAACCCCTCCCTGTTGAAAGATCTGGTCTGGCAACGCCCCAAGAACGATCTTAGACAACGCACCATAGCGGGAAGAGTCTCTGAACAAAACATAGCGAGCGAGGCTTTGACGCGGAACTCCAAGAAATTCAGAGATTGTGTCACTGTCACCACCCTGCGAGTCACTACCAGCCTTGGTTCAGCATGCCCACTGCCAAGCTATGACTTTTTGGAGTTCTGGCTGCCACGCCCCCGGAAGCACTGAAGTATAAGGCTGGCCACAAAGCTACCGCAAAGGTTCATCTTCAACTGAACTGCAGCCATCCTGCCATGCCGGCTCCCTCAAGAAGAAACGGGAGAGACCGGAGAGACCAATTCACCTGTTGAACTTCTCACAACCATAAAGCCCCAGCACCCATGAACATCTAACCAACATCATAAAACTGATTTACAAGTATGATACAGGCAACAATGTTGAATATCTCTTAAACTGATCCATTAAAGCATACTGAATGGAAGTCGTCACGAGAAAATTTAGAAACCAGCCCACTTTTTCAGGTGTCGTCAATAAGTTTGACAACCAAAAAGCGTTTGGATTGGGACTTCTTGGGGCTGTTCTCTTATCACTTAAGAAAGATGAGTTGGCTATGCTCCCACCTTGAAATCTCTGCACCAGGATTCAGCTTCTTGTATGTCCTTGCCTTGGAGAAACCATGGATAGATCAGAAGCTGGGAGCCACTGCGTGGGTGAACTGGTTTCTCAAGGCAGGGAGCTCCTCGAATCATCAAGTTTCTTAACCGTTTACAACAATGCACTAACCATAACTTCAGGGTTCCTGATTTTAAGGAACCACCGTATGTTGTTGATGCTGATGGTTTAATGATATACTGTAGTTAAATCCTTACCCCCAATATTGGAATACATTGAGGCCGATTGAACCCCCCTTCTCCCGCGGGATTCCCAGGGTTTTTGGGTACAAGCTTCAATATCAGGCGAGTTCTTCAAAGCATCCCCAGTTGGCAAGAGTGCCGTAAGAGAGCAGCTTCCATGATACACAATATCTTTAAGAATGATATGCGCTGCCCATAGTTCAGGACCCCACATGATCATCCCAAGCTATCTGGTGCGTAGTGTTTAGAGCCCTCAACACTCAAAAACCACCATTTGTGTCAGCAATCTGCCACAGCTTTGGGTGCAGAACATGCCCAACCATTTGATTTGTCAATGGCGGCCATTGCTGGGCCTCCCACCCTAACAGCTTGGGCTGGTACCGGGATCACCATCAACCTCCAAGCTACAAGGCTCTCGGTCTCTTCCACATTTCTCATCTCCGCAGCTTCGATCTTCTTCCGATCAACGGCTCCGTTTTCCTCCGGCTCCAGCGGCTCCAGATCTTTCAGAGATTTTTCCTCGGTGTCCTCGTTGTCCTCGTTGTCCTCCGTGTCGTCCTCGTTGTCCAGTTCCTCGAAAGTCAGCAGGACCTCAGGTTGGGGCTCGACACGCTCCTCGCGAACCTCACGGCCGCCCACGTTGCCCATCTTGCCGACGCTGACCACGGTGTCCAACTCTGAACTCAAGACCTGAGCGGGTGAAGCATGGCGAAGCACGGGAACACAGCTTTGTAGCTCGGTGAACGCTGGGTGAAGCCATGGTGGTCAGGGTGAAGCCTCTGGTGCTGCTGAGCCACGTCTTCCGCTGGCACAGCGCCCCTGCACCCGAGGCTGGGTGAAGGGAAGTCTGCAGAAAGATAAGAAGGATTGGCTCATGTTTTGTTGCTGCTAGGCTATGGGTCAATATTAACCAACCAAAAATGGTGGATGATAACCAACAAACTGAAGGAAATCAATGGTTAATAGTGGGGAACCAGGGGTAGGGTGTTTTGACCCACAGCCACTAGAATGCTACTAGAATGCTTAGAATGCTCAGATAATGGTTACTGGTAGTCGATCATGGTTGTTGATGGTTATTCACTCGCAGCGCTGCTGATTAGAATTATCGCTTTCTAGCAATGACTGAATGGTGAAGTAATGATTCACTAGTATGATTATTCACTAGTAGCAATGATCAATTTCTACCAGTAACGGTTATTACAATTATTACCATGGTTTTAATGGTCTATACTTATACTTATTATGATCAATGGTCAATTGCATTAATTATATTATAACTGACTAGTTTATTACATCAATTGCAATGGTTCTTTATGTCCAAGAACCGTTGCTGGTAGTCATGATCATTGACGTTGGCTCCAACTAGCCTCATGAATCCCCCTCTCCTTGGATGCCTCCTTGGATGATCATCCCACTTAGCAAGTGCTTAGTGGCCATATGGATTGCAACTTCCCGAAGTGGGCTGGACGATTGATGAGAACCTTGATTACAACCAGTGACGATGATCATCCAAGTGCCCCCGTCCGACAAAACACCAAAGGGTTCGGGGCAGGGACTCAGAAATTTCATACATTCCCATGGGTATGTAATTTGTAACACATCAATTATTGATGGGTTGGTTGTGGTATACCCTCAGATTAATGGTTTGCTGAGATTGAGTTTTGATTGAATGCCAGCCTTCTGGTCCGAAAATCTTTCTTCCATGGCCAAATGACCGGGGAACAATCTTCCAACTCCGACGCAGCTTTCAGCTCACAAGCCAAAGACTGCTTATCAAAGCCTCATCACCGCCCTGTTGCGATGATTGCCTTACCGAAATCCCAGCAATCTTTTTTTTAACCATCTATCATCTATCTTAACAAACTACTGATTCTGTTTAGATTATAGTCTTCTAGATTCTTATAGTCTATACAGATGCAAAAAAAAGAAATCATAAGAAATCACTCAGGACTCCAATGCCTCTTGGCTGTGGGTCGATCCCTATCATTGGCCATTGTTTCCCTTATTATTGGTGGTCATTATCCCCCACTATTGGTTGATTAATATTGACCCACTGCCTCTTCAGGCACCCCGTTGGCCCAAAAAAAAAGGTCCCCCCCTCCGTCCCTCCAGGGCACCATCTTCGCACCGAGTACGCTGCCAAACATGCGGCGCCCATCGCGGCCACCAGCAGTTGCAAAATGGCCGGCCATCGACCTGGTGGTCTCCTACAACGATGCAAGGTTGGTTACCTAATATGGCTGGGGATATGGGGTTCCTAATGGTTGGTTACCTGATATGGCTGGTTATATGGCTGGTTCTATGGTTGGTTCTATGGCTGATTATAAGGCTGGTTGATGGATGATAGTCATGGCAAGGTTGATGGCTTAACTAACGAAATGAATGGTTGAGACATAATTACTATGGTTGGTTATATGGCTGGTGATTGGTTGGTTATCATTTACCATATCACCTTCATGGTTAGGTTGGTTACCTACTATGGCTGGTGATATGGCTGAATCTATGGCTGGTTATATGGCTGGCTGTGTGGCTGGTTATATAGCTGGTTATATGACTGGTTATATGACTGGTTGTATGGCTTAACTAACTAAATGTGGTTGGTTATATGGTTGGTTCATAATGGTAAATGATGGTCGAGGCTGACCCTATGCTTCAGCCAGTAGTGGGTTTTTGACAGCTGTAACCAACCCTAGTTACAACAAACTGGTAGAAACCAGGCACCTGGTTCCCGACTATTTCATGCTAAGTGGAAGCATAGGGGATGGGAATGCTATGGCGGCAACCACTAGTAGATCCCAGGAGATCTACCAACCACTTAAAGATCTATGATCCTGACAAGCACCATGAGATAATGGTTGGTAATGTTTGTTCCATGGTGGTTGTTAGTTGAGAATGTTGGGTGGTTGGTCGTGACTGATTGTTGCTCGGAACCTACAATCTTTAGGAACAAATGTTTTCTTTTTGCTGGAGAAAAGGGTGGAAAAAACCGTGGAAATTACAAGGGATTTATCCCAGTGATCAGTCGACACATCGCTAGCATGGGGAAACTGCAATGTTTGGGAACAAACAATGACTTTTTTCAGGGGAGAAACGCTGGGAAAGTACTATCTTCCGGGATACACAATTTACGGAACCTCTGGCTGAGCCTCAGATGTCTTAATCTCGCAGCTCCAAGTGGCTGTACAGGATGGAGAGAAACCGCAATCCACGGCGCTTGTCATCGTCATCGCGCGCAGGCATCTCGTTTCGATTGCATCAGCGGCAGGATCGCCAGGGCGACCAAATGGCCGCGGCATGGCCAAGTTCAAAACCCCAGCAGGGCATGACCCGCAGTTCTCAGAGGTAACAATAGTTGGACTCTAACCATCAGCCTCTGACAAAACTCATCAGCACCCAGAAAGACGAATTTTCCATTGCTTCTTTGAATTTTCTACGACTACTGTGCGGCAGCCGCGCTGCCAGTGTCTGAAAGAGAGTTCTGGGAGCCGTTGAGTATCTTGGGAAGGTCTTCAACGCACTGTCTTATCATCGGGTTGAACAATTCCTATTCCGAATCTCAGACTTTCGCATAGATTCGGCCGGAAAGATTGCTGCCATCTGCAACCATTTTCCCTATAAAAGGCGTTACAGTTGGTTGGTTGGGATAATTTGGACGGGGTTAACACTCCGGTGCATTGGTCAAAGCAAATCTAGCCAAGTCAACACCAATTGAGTTCTAAGTTGTTGATCTGGCTGGACTTAGTTGCCCAGGTTGGAAGGGATAGGGATAGCTCTGCATGCTCTGCCATCCAACCACCCTTCATTTGGGCCAGCTCAGCACGAAAACCCTTCTGCAAACACATGCGGTTGTGGAAGTCTGCGAATGCGGATGATTGCGGATGACTATGGATGACTATGACTGAGAATAAACATCTTCGGTCCAATGACTTCCTGGTCACGCCAGGAGATGTTTAAGCACTGTAAATGAGAAAGGCCAAACTATTACTTTTGCTATGTGTTTTGCTGCCATCATCGGACACGTTTCACAGCGCACAACAACAACAACAACAACAACAACAACAACAACAACCACCACCACCACCACCACCACCACCACCA
>VSDK01000197.1:124639-152348 GCA_009767595.1 Symbiodinium kawagutii
CTGCTGAAAACATGTTGTTTGGCTGATTTTTGGTGGACAAAGCCATGGCTCTTGATATAGACTATAAGGCTGTTGATGTTCTTGTTGTTGTTGTTGTTGGTGTTGTTGTTGGTGGTGTTGTTGGTGGTGATGGTGGTGGTGGTGGTGATGGTGGTGATGGTGGTGGTGGTGGTGGTGTTCTTCTCGTTGTTGTTGTCATTGCTAAGATTGACACGGCATTAACAAAGCATTGGCGATGGTCTTTCCGTGACCAATGCATTGGATGTTCCCTGTTCGCAGTTGTGGGGTAGTTCATCGGCCACCCGCTCCTACTCGTGCCATCGTGCTGATCATTCCCGGACAAACAACTGTACAACGATAAGTTCCTCTCCAAAAAGCTCAGCACAGAAAAAAGAAAAAGTTTCGATTTCTATCCTTGGCCCTCCAGTCACTGGCACTAAGATGCACTAAGAACATCTGTATCTAACAACTATTACGGAGTTGACCAACCCAGGTGGCTGTCTGGGCTGGTCTCTTCTTTGGTCTGCAATTCTTCAGCACCGAATCCCAGCCACGCTGCCTGGCCGTTCAGCTCGGGCCCCCGCCCACTTCTTCTGCCATGCCCAAAAAGCCGCCCGCCAGAAGCCAGACCTGCGGTCAGCGAGACGTTGCTGTTTGGAAGTCCAGGGATGTGACAGCCCACCAGTCCCGCCAGTGCGCTTGGGCTCTTCAACTTCTACCATCATCAGCAGCAACTGCAGCATCCTGGTCGTGGTCGTCGTTGTCGTCATCATCATCGTCAACATCAGCACTGTCATCCTGGTCGTCATCATCCACATGGCTCATCCTCGTCATCATCAAACCCTGGGAGCGACAGCGTGAGAAAAGTGAGCCAAATTAAGATTGGCTGATTCGTGTAAATTCAATTGTTGTCAACGACGGCAACGTGATACATGTCCATCAATGGCGTGCCCCCAGCTAAAAATCTTGATCCATCTTGGAAATCTTGATCCATCACCTCTCCATCTTGATCCATCTTAGACTAAGCCATCTTAGTTCTTAGCCCAGCTTGACATTTTCTGAACAAATCTGAAAACTGAGAATGACAAGCCGATCTCTGCACCTCAACGGCGGTGCATTGAGCTGTGGGTGCTGATCTTTCAACTGCCTGGCCATGCGGCCAGCACCATGGGACCCACACAGGTAGGCCGCAACCGATCAACTAAAGGGATCAGCTTTCCAGGCTTGGCGCGAAAGTTCCTGTCGTTCCCGGGTTCCCTACGAACTTTTCACTTGATGTCTCCAGTTGAAAAAAAAACGATCCGCACAGATGGTGATCAGCCGAATTGATACCTATGATTCGAGTGCAATGTCACGTCTTCTGCTTCTGAATTATGATCATATACGGCCTGGCACCGTTGGTAGTCTGGGTTCTACCCCATGCTGTTGGCTTTTCTCTGCTATCTGCCACAATGCATGTCAAAATTCAGAAGGCATATGACTTGAGGCACACCATGCCAGAATTCCACTTCCCTCTGTTGGCAAAATGATCTATATAAATTTGTGAAATCATTGTCTCCGACAGAGCATGGAAATTCAAAATAACTAAAAAGACAAAAAATCATCAAAAACAAACTCAACCCAAAAAACATCACTGCGAGGTCAGAAACAACAAAAATAAAAAAAAAGAAAAACTGACTCAATCCCAAAAACAAAGCTGTGAGGGAGGACCAAGGAGGACTGGACAAGAATCATGGAGGCACAAAGCAACTATGAAATTGCAAAAAAAATGATAAAAGAAAAAAACAAAATGAAATGAGAAAAAACAAAATACGTAAAAACAAAAAACAATCAACTAAAAAACAATTGCAAAACGATGTGGACTATTTGTCATGTTATTGTGTTTTTTGTTTGAGTTTATTTTGATTGTTTTTTGATTTTGCTTTTTTGGACCTGACAGATTTGTTTTCTTGGGCTAAGTCTGTTTGTGTTTTGTTCTTGATTTATTTTCGTTCTTTGATTTGTTCAATGATTCAAGGCCTGTAGGGCACACATGATTTCTTAAATCTAAATGCCAGTTTTGAGTGGTCACTACCTGTGTGTGTGTATGTCATCCGCCCTCTGTGGAGTCTGACGAGCCACTACTAGCTGGACCGGTTCATCCAACTTCTAGTTGATTCAGTTATCTAAACTAGTTTGATCCAACTAACTAACCAACCATTTCAGCCAACTACTATAGTTATGGCTACTAGCCAGTTTAGCAAATTCCGCTAAAGACCGGTTTTCACACCAAAATGTCCAACAGCATCGCAAAAATCCATGAAGTCCCAGGATCTATGACCATCTAACAGCTGGCTACCTTTCTTGACAGGGAAACCAACCATTATCACAGTCGTCATCATGAATTAATATCAACCATCAAACCATCATAAAGTATATATGACCATCCAACCATCATGAATCATATCCACCACAAATCACCGTTGACATTTCGTGAAAAGACTGAAGCGCCAATCATGCCAGCGTGATGTGATGTTCATGCAAGTTACAGCTACGACTCATCGGGATGGGTCCAGGATCGCAAGAAATGCCTTTCCCAAAAGCACAGGAGCCAACTTCAGCGACCAACTTCACCATCAAATAAACCATCAATAACCTTTCTTTCGTAGCTAATTGATTCAACCAATGGGTCTGTTCAACCAGTCTTACCTCAAACCAACCTGGTTGCACCCAACCATCACAAGCCAGCAAACCACTTGTTCAACCTGGTTCCACCCTTATCAACCATCACAAGCCAGCTGTGAAAAACCACGGATTTTCGGAGGCAAAGCGACGGCTGCGCGGGGAGCCTTCGTCACCATTTCCCCCACGGCTGCCCGTGGTTGATTGGGAAAGGCCAAGGCAATGTCCTCAGCAGTGGCACGCCACTGGTGAGGAAATTGGTCAATACAATGGTTGATAATCCTCAGCTAATGGTTGATGATCAACCATTTTATTATGGTAATCCTCAGCTAATAGAATAAATGGTGGTACCACTGGAGCAGCCCAATGGTTGTTTCAACCCCTATGAAAAATATGAGTCAACCAACCAATTGTTAATAGCTACTAGGGAAAATAAAAAGGTTTGAAACCACCAATCAGTATAATGGTTGATAATCCTCAGCGCATTAGGATGGTGGTACCCCCAACAGGAGGGTTCTCAAAAATGCGGAGGCCCCAAGGTATGGTTGGTTTATTACTATCAATGGTTCAAAATGGATGATAACTGGGGGTACCCCTATGACTTCAGTGACCAACATTAATGGTTAATAAGGCACTGAAACCCTTGGGGCTGAGAGAATTGACCAAGCAGGGAGCGTTTGAAAAATGGCAACAAAATGGTTGAAAAATAAGTTTTAATGATGGTGTCATAAGATCTTTGATAATGATGTTTTTGTTAAGGGTTTCATGATGACGGCTTTAATAATGTTGTAAGGATTTGATCATGGTTTGGTAATGGTTTCATAATAGTGGCTGAAAATAGTTGATGATAATTGTTTGATGATAAAACTTACCACTGGTGAGGAATTATGGTTTGTCAACTACCATTTGATGCTTTGCCAACTACCATTTATGGGTTGATAAAACGGTTAATCAATGGTTATTGGCCATGGTAAACAGTGGTCAATATAGCTTATAATGGTTGATAATCATGGTAATGTGGCCGATCATATGGTTAGTGCTTCATGAGGGGTTAACTATATGTCAATGAATTGGCTCATTATGGCTCTTCAATTCTTCATGTTTTCATGAGAATGGTTATTTAGTACTTATTATCCGGTTACTATACTGTAAGTGATTGATGATACCTGCACAAGTTGAAAGTGGTTGATCGTTGAGGACAACAATGACCAACAACTGGATACATGTTCATTGTCAACCATTACTACCCATTATTAATCATTAAGCAGAATTACTCATCATTAAGCATTGTTGACCGGCCATTGCTTTCTTGGGATAAAAAATCAGAAGTTGTACGGATGTATGTTTGGGCAAGCAAATGTCCATGACACTGCGTGTCTATCTTGGCATAGTAAACTGTGTGCGAACATTCACAAATCAACCGCCCCATCACGTTGGTGAGGAGAACCGGCCGAGAAATGAGCTGATGAGAAGGCTGAGGATGGGGGGCTGCACTTGACTACAATAAGGGGGCTTCACTAGAAGAAGGGGGCTCAAACAATCATCAAGTAACCATAGCTGTACAATCACCAAGTATGAGTAATCATCATCGACCGTAATGATAATCATTTCTCCAGTGGAATGGTCTCAAAATGTCTCAAATCTAAACTGTCATCCCAATCAGAGAGGGGTGAGGACAATGACCGTCGCAATGACAATGATAGCTATGACATCTCCCATGATGCAGCTAGCACTCGCAGTAGCAAGGATGGTGCTGGTACAGTGAGAGTTGTTGTAATGACACTGATGAAACAAAAGTTGTGGCAGTAATCCAAACGAGACGATGATGAATAATCTGGATGTCCACCATGATGATAAGGGCTCCTGATGAGGGGACAACTTTGATGGCACCAAGATGCTGTTGCAGTGTGGAGGCCTGGATGGATCCAAGCTCTACGTAAAAGATAAGTAGCTCCAAGCACACCCAACGGATGGCTCTCCTCTTCAACGCTATCGTATACGATCATTTTACTCTGCAACTATGCCTGCACGCATGCACACGCATGCATGCATGCATGTTCACACCTGTCACGACGCGCAGCCGTTCAGATTTTCCCTTGCTGATCGGGCAGCGGGGTCCAGGATGTCCAGGATGTCCAGGTTCTTGTTGGCGAGTCAATTCAGCCAAAGTCCGGTCCAATCTTGAAAAAGTCATTGAGTATCAAAACATGATTAATTGGTATGTCTACTGGATTGGCAAAGTTAGTATGGCTAGTGTGAGGGTATAAGTATGATTGGTCCAAGATTGAAAACATCATTAGTATGTCTATTGGAAAAGCCATGTTTGTGACAAACGATCGGCGACCAGTCTTAATGATAGTGGCCAATTGTCAAACATATTTTCTGAGTCACCATAAGACATTGATTATTGGCCGCTAATTACTCCTAGTACCAACCACTATGGCGCCATTCCGCAACGAGTCAGCAAAAGCATGTCACACTCCCGGGCTGACCCTCTACTTGGAGGACAATCTGTCAGCAAGAATCAAACTACGGTATATACAGGATGGTAAGAGAGTGTTTTGCCTTGACTTGCTAGTCCTCCTGATCTTCCTCATCCGCCAAATGCTCCTGCTCCTCCCAATCCTCCTTTCCTTTGCCAACACTCCGGCTGATTCCGTCTGGATCGGACCCGACACGCGCAAAAACACCTTGTCAGCATTTGCCGCAAGTGCATGCTATCAGCGATCGTTGAACGCCATCCAACCGCAGGCATATGGCGGTGGTATGAAGTCGTTCCAGGACTGGCCCTGGACCCTGGCAGTTGCAGTACAGGAAATCTGCCCAGATTTAGGATGGACCAATCTGGGGTCAAAGCCGACCTCAAAACTGATGCCAACATTAACCATGATTCATCCCATCTTATCTCCTGCATTGAGAGTCAACCCCTCTGCAACTGCACAATTTCAACGAGCGGAAAGCGCCTAAAGTTGGCTGTATTTTGCCAGCTTCAGCAGCAAAACGGGTGAAACAAACAGAGAAAAATTGCAGAAGTGATGATTTGATCACCGAATCGAAGAAGGACAGGCAGGACGGAGTCGATCCGATGAGGTGTCCGAAGGTGAAATTTCCGAAAGGATCAGTTGCAGCAAAACTATAGTGGTGACCCTGGCTGTGGTAGAGTAATCGTTGGCAAGTAAGAACGATACATGCCCACCAAATTGCAGGGAAATCCCATGCCAAATATCAAAGGCGGTGATGAGCAAATGAAATGTACAGAACTTTTTCAGCACGAACAATATAGATATTAGCTACATGATGGTATATGTAGAGATATGTAGAGTCCATACATGGAACACAATAGATCTGCTGATCTGTATGTGGTGCAGTACCACCACCATCATCATCACCACCCCAAAAGTACGGTTCAGTTATGTATGGTTAAGTATGCTATGCTATGCTATGCTATGCGATGCTATGCTATGCTATGCTATGCTGTGATGCGATGCGATGTGCTATGCTATGCTATGCTATGCTACGCTATGCTATGCTATGCTATGCTATGCTATGCTGTGATGCGATGTAACATGCAATGCTATGTAACATGCTATGCTAGGTAACATGCATGCATCTATCTATCTATCTATCTATCTATCCATCCATCTATCTATCTATCTATCTGCTTATCTCTCTATCTATGTATTTATGTAGCTATGTGTCTACTGTCTACGTATCTATGGAGCCTTTGACAACGGTTGATAATGGTTGATGAGGTTGATACCGATTGGTGACCGTCGATAGCAGTTGATATCGGGTATCAATCAGCACCAACGACGTATGCTTCATCATGGGTAATGATGGTGACCAAGAAGTGTGTGAAGACAATCCCCATGTAGAGGTCCGGGCTTCTCCCAATGCTTTCGCCAGGCAGGTTCAACCATCTCTACTAAACATGGAGAAACCAATGTAGATCCCAAAATGCGAGATGGAAAACAATTGAGAAACCAATGTAACATACCAAAATGCATGTCAAGTAGTTGTCAAAAATGTATATCTGACATGTATTCCAACCAATTGTTGTTGTGTAGTTTTCAACGATCTCTCCCACAACAACAACTGGTTTGAAGATGTGGAATCCACGACAACCAGCTGCATGAACGACAGACTCAGATCGCTGCTAGGCGATGTCGTTGGCCTAGGTGGTTGGTTCCTTGTGCCCGGCTTCCGCGGTTCTCAAACAATGCCACCCTGCCTTAGGATTGGTCACCATCAATGCTTGGGATTACCAAGTAACTATCTGAAGCTGCTGGATGGTGGTGGATAAGCCCTGCCGTGATGAACCAAGATGTGGCTGAACCATACAAGATTGATCATGTTTTTTGTAAGAAAGTTGTCCTGTAACGGACATTTTAAGACAGCGACAGCCCCATGCGACCGTGCCACTCTCACATAATGCTGCTCTCAGAGACTTCTTCCACACCCTCCAAGGGTGACTCTCTTCCTTGGGAGCGGATCGGGATGAGTCCAACGGTGTGCCCACCAAGTGGCTTGCACGCCTGTTTTCAACATGTGCAGTAAGAGTAACAGCCAAGTTATTGTAGCACCAAGTGTCACTTTGCATGACTGGCGTGTTTCCACCCCCGCCTTGTGCAATGTTTACTTGTAACCAGTATTGATAGGGAAACCACGAGTTTTGGGGGTACATCATGTATGGACAAATCCATTTTTTTTGAAATCTGGGGCATGGCACATGGCCCATCCACCAATGCAGGGGCCCTGGCGGCCCAACAGTTTCAGAGACCCGAAATCGGCAGAGCGATATCGTCCACGAGCTGTTCACTTGTGCCCCGGTGAGTTCTGGGGGCGTCGTGGTGATGGATACATGGACTGGACGTGTTCGCACGTGTTCCGAAGTGCACCAACTCTGAAGCACCACCCAGGGATGGATCAAAAAATGGTGGTTTCTCAAAATGAAGGACCCCAAATCATCCAGTTTATTAATCATTTGTATTAATTAGTAAACTAACCAGAACTTTGGGTCTCCCAATGGCTTGAGAAACCAGCGTATAGTAGCTGTGTAAGCATAAGATTGTTGGTGATTATATTCCCCCTATGATTGAGCACTATGAACCATTATAATCCTTCATCAAACCACCATTATCGAACTGGGGATTGTATAAATGCTCAACCATCATCAACCATTAACCATTAATACAAAACCACCATCACCATTGTTAACAATACATATAGATATAATCAAATGATGGTCAACCATATTTGATTCTAATGCTAGCCATTACCCAGGATTAACGAGTATCAACCATTATTAACCATTATCAACCATTATAACTATTGTTAATCACAAATTATTAACCATAAACCATTATTAACCACAAATTATGAACCATTATCAACCGTTATCAACTTCATTAATTAACCATCATATAAAACCACCATTAATCATTATTAACCATATTAGATATCATTTATCATATGGCTGTGGGTCAAAATCCCGTACCCCTGGTTCCCCTATCATTTACCATTGTTTCCCTTATTATTGTTGGTCATTATCCCCCATGAAATTGGTTGGTTAATATTGACCCATAGCCATATATAGCTGGTATATCCCTTACTATTGTTGGTTAATCTCCCCTATTTTGAACCATTAAGCAGCTAGTGAACCATTGGTTGGTTACTATTGACCCATAGCCACTTGATCATTAATGGCTACCCAGGATTAATAAACCTCTGGTTGATTAACTAGGGGGGGTTCCCATTTTAATGGAGAAAACCAGTCGGCTTTTAGGGGATACCCCCTATGATCATCAACCAGGGGTTTAGCTTCATCCTGGGTAGACATCCAAGGTTAATAAGTCAGCTTATCCCCTATTAGTAAACCAGTTGAATCATATAGGTAGCCATTAATCATATGGTGGTTTCTCAAGTCATAGGGGTACCCCTAAATCATCCATTACTAGTCATTTATAGCAATAAACCAACCATAACTTTGGGGTTCCCTATTCTAAGAAACCACCATATATTCCCACCAATGGTTAACTAGCTGGTGGCTATGGGTCATTATTTGATTATTAATTGGTTGACCCATAGCCACTTAACCATTGGTTGCCATTAACCATGACATATTCCCACCATTCACCATTCATCAACTGCTTCAGCCAGGCCCTTCGACGCAGAAGTTCCCGTGCACGCAGCGCCAAGGCTCCACTTTCCTGTCGTCGTCCCGCGCTCCTGGAGCTGCGCGAACCCGGGGGAAACTCGGCCAGGGACTTCACGCCCGGGTGATGGCCATGGAGGGGTGGTTTCTATGGGATTTATATGATTTATATGATGGTTAATGGTGGTTAATGATATTAATTAGATGTGATGTTATGGTTTATATGATAGTTATATGATATTATTGTCATTATATGTGATGATTAATGATAGTTGATTAGAACCATTATGTCGGTGGTTAATGATGGTAAGTGGTGGTTGATTAATGGTACCAATTACAATGATCATACAATTAATAATGATGGTTATTCATGGTGGTTTTATATGATGGCACATGCTTAATGATGGTTGATGATAGTTAATGATGGTTGATTCATGATGATTAATGATGATGAACGATGATGAATAATGATAAATGATTCAAATGATGGTAAATGATGGTTATGTGATGATGGGTCAATATTAACCATGATGATGGGTCAATATTAACCATGATGATTAAGCAACAATGATGGGGAAAACTTGCTGGTTAATGATGGGAACCAGGGGGACAAAGGGTTCTGACCCACAGCCATGTGATGATGAATGATTAATGATGAATGATGGCTAATGAAAGTTAATCATGCTTTAATGATTGATGATGGTTAATTTTGGTAGATTATTTGATGGTTTGTGATGATTCCTGAGGTTTAAGGACAGCTATATAGTCATGATTCATGAGGGTTCATGAAGGTACATGATGATTGATGAGGGTCAATGACTAATGGTCCTCAAGTTTGGGTTTGGATAAAATCCGATTTGTGTTTTCAAACCTTGCCCAATTTGGTGGTTTCTCAAAATAGGGGTACCCCAAACCCCAAAAATGGTTGGTTTATTGCTACAGATTGTTGATAAAGGATGACTTGGGGGTACCCCTACTTTGAGAAACCACCATTTGTATGATTTGGTAGATAGGGCATCGCAAAAATGTTCGGATACTTCCGACAACTTCTCTGCCTGGCTTGGCTGGATAGCGACAAAAGACATCAACCATGGAGTATTGGTGCGTGTTTAATTTCAGGCCCCCCAAAATGACCGAGAAAGGGGGATTGATGGGTAGTGACACGGTAGTGGTTAATGTGCTTTTAGCCGGGTGCCTTCTTTTTGAAATGGATTCTCTCTGTTCCTTCCGATTTGTTCTCGTATTGAATTGAAACAATATCGTCAATATCTGCAGGACCGACAAACAGTGCTGATTGGGTTTCCTATTCAACTATTTCTGTAAAACTGTTGGTTCTGACCTTGAGATGGTAAGTGTGTAGTCCACAAATGATTTAAGAAACAGGTTGATAAAACTGCTTTGAATAATCGCCGAATTTGCCTGGCTTGCTATCACATGTAGTTGTTATCTACCTTATCACGGCTGCGATTGTTCTGCCAATCGCATGTGGTCAATTTTCCTTCTAGGCGCGCGCAAATCTGGCGCAGGGCAATGGTGAAGCTATTGTGAGAAACAAAACAAGGTCGCTGTGCCTTTACTGGTAAATCAATTTGAATTCCTAATTCAATCAATGAGAACCCCCCATTATCACTTTTTAAATCACTTGTGGACTACTACCACCCTTCTCGAGAGGACACCATTCACCGCCCCCAGAATGCTGGATGTGGGTGGCTGAATCTGAATTTCCTTCAAGCATTAGCTCCGTGCTCATGAGCCGAACTGCCCATCCGAAGTTGCACACGCCACTGAAACAAGCCATTATTGATAAAAGATGCTTGTTTTAATCCTATTTCATAATTTCATCCTATTTCATAACTTCATACTATTTCAACAAACCACATCGATTGAAAAAACAAGCTCATGCATCTTGCTGACCCAAGAAGAGGTCAGAACAGGTTTCTTCCTACCAGGCAACTCGGAACATATATAGGTGCTGTCGCCCTGGCGATCAACCATCAGCAGCTGTGGGAAGGCCATGAAGTTCGGTGGGGAAGCCATCGACACAACTCCAGTGTCACAAAATCCCGGCCTCGCAGAACATGACTCGAACGGGTCATCCCCTCGTGTTCCAAAATTCAGTGTGCCGAACTTCCCATCAGCAGAGCATCCAAAATTGGGCCACAAGAATATCTTGTTTTTTTCTATGAGAAATTCAGGTAAGGTAGTCTACCCGTTGCCCAGAATTGGTAGCTGCCACCTGGCAACCCTGCCACAACCGGTGAAATCTGCGGGGTCCCGAGGTGCTTGTAGGCGGAATTGGCAAAGATATCTTGGACGCTGGCAGTCCTGCACGAAAGGACGAGGGGACACAAGTTCTACGCAGATCCACCAGCGCAACTGCGATCAGCGCATCTGCCGATCAGTTTTCAATACCTCGCCAGGCCTTCGTCTGGGATTCTCCATGAAAATGATTCATCTGGACGATTGAAATAGATACGCTTGGCCTTCATCAGTTTTTATACCCTTCATCCAGGATCGTCCATGTCATGAAAAATGTCGGCATTCGTCCGCGCTGCCTGACCATTGCATCAGAGTCCATCACTTCCAGGGAGAACTCAGGCACTGTGCCTCAGCAGATCAACGACGCCACGGAAGTGGTAAGGCACCAGGTCGACCTCGCACTCAGGCAGCGACCACGAAGGATGCGCAGAACTTCCTCAAAAAGAACCTGCACCACGAGGCTACGCCAGGCTACGCCAGGCTACGCCAGGCTGTGCCAGACTACTGAGATGGGTGATTTCTGAAGGTTCCAAATTGATGAACGTGGTCGAGACCCGATGGGGGCTCAGAAATTTCTAGGATACTGTAATCATAGGGGAGGATAGGTCGGAAAAGATTGATGGGCCTTATCAAGACCTAGTAAAACCTCTCAGTGTTCACGTGAATCATCGGATTTCGGCCACGTCCATTTCAAAGAGAAGATGTTCGTCAGCATCTTCACTGGAGACTGGGGATCTACTTAAGTATAGGTTTGCAAAAACATGGCCGGTTCATGTGGCACAGCAATGGGGATACTTGTGTGACCTATTTGGAATGGAAAGGTCACATTGGTCAAGCTGCAGTCATCCATTCGAGGAAATTCTGTTTTTGAATTGGTTCTATCTTAGCGCCAGATGGCATAGCTATGGCAAAAGTACTTATGAGTAGCGGACAAAAGTCTGTTTCACAAAAGTGGCCATGTGGTAAACTGGGTCTTCCCCTATCGGTTGTGAAGGTTTGGTAGTTGTTACAATGTTACCGGTTGTGAAGGTTTGGGGGTATCGGTGCTGGGTCGTCCCCTATCGGTTACGAAGGTTTCCTACAAGTTGGAAAACCGACACGTCCACCCGAATACTAGATATGAATTGACACACTTTTGTCGGGTTCTCATATAGCTTCTGCTTAGTAACACCGAAGCCACTACAGTAATTCGCCCTTCTGTTCCATTGGACCTTGTCGGCAACGACTAAACTGGTCCCTTTTTGACCAGGACACTGAGGATAAATGCTACATTTGCTATATGGGGCAAGGTGTAAATAGAGAAATGTTGAACCCACGTTCAAAAGGCATAGATACATACAAGCATACATGCATAAGTAGATGTGTCTGCTTGAATTCTATAAGTTGCATTCCACTGCATTCTATGACCGTACATACGTTGCATTCAGGGCATTCCACTGCCCTACTTCCATGACCTTGCGCTACATTGCATTACAATAGTCCTTGCAATCATCTGCTTGGTCATTTATTACTTGGTTTCATTGAAAAATACGTTTGTTGCAAGAGGTACAATAATCATTGAGTACATAGCAATAGTACATACAACAGTGCACACGATTATTTACATAACATACAATAGTTCAATAGTACATAACAATTGTGTAAGTATTTGATTTTTGTGGATCTATACGCGTTCAAAACTATACAGCCTTTCACTCGCATACTATTCAGCAGCTGCCGCTCAACCACCGATATGGCTGGGGGGGGTCATGGTGGTACGTGGCCATGATTCTTGGTGGTATCCCTAACCTCAAACTATGGACTATTGTGGCTATTGTGGGGTGCATTTCCTTCAACGAATAATTGAATCACAACTGCTGGTTCTATCTCCCCTATTGGCTCCCTTTCTTCCTTTTCCCCGTCATTGGCCGTTTCTCAGGCTTGGTCCCCATCAGTGCTGCTTACATATCCACACATATCCCCATGATGTGTGACCTGTACCCAAGTCAACGCTTTAACACAAAATACCGTCATGTTCAATCCAACAGGCGATCTGAATAGGTCAAACCAGCATCAACTTTGTTGTTGCCGCTCATCATCACCTACCACCATTATGCGGGAGCGAAACGCTGGTCGTGCAAACATGAACCACCAATGTGACGAACTCATCTAGGTAGCGCCTCCACTTTGGTCTCCATTCTCCAAATGTCCAATGCTTTTGCTTGGCCTCCACGGTGCAACGGTGCTGGGACCCACTGCGGCACATGAGCAAACTGCCTGGTAGTATGGAGGAATTGGTCGGCGGAATCCATGAGGAAAATGCATCCGAATCCATGTCCATAGATCGCAGGCAGGAAACAACAGTGAATGCAATTCAAGCTAATTTGATGCATCCATTCTGTCTTCCGGATTCCATACTTATGGGTCCCATAACCGCTACCACAAAATTGCCCGCTACCTTTGGATTCTTGAAGCCCCTGATGAAATCCCACTACTTCATCCACGGATCTCAACCTGGTGAACGAACATGATTTGCACTCAAGTCACTAACCAAGAATGATCATGTTTTGTGATTGGTTTCTGGAGTGCACCGGGGTACCCCCCCTTTTTGGATATCCGATTACTTTCCCTCATTGACCTCATAAACAAATCAATTCTGATGATCCACATTGGCTGTGCCTCGCTAGTTTCAGGAAATACCCGTGGAAAGACGTTGGGCCATGACTCAAAAAGCGCGAGAAAGAATTCGTGTCCGATGAACTTTGTTCTGAGCAATTCTTCACTGAGTGAAGAATTGCGGCACAGCAATGCAACTTGAAGGGAAGAACGGTTGCGATTGCGATTAATCACGGACACGCAAAACTCGCTTGGTGAATCTAAAATGAAGCCACTTCAATGACGAGCACCGCTCTATTGCTTAGATATTTCGAGGAATGCAGCCTGCTTGGCAGCAAGATTGAGCAGCTCCCAAACTCAGAAACTTTCATCAGACACGGTGCCGCGATCAACCAGGGCAGGTGCAGAAGAGTACTCCAAGAAATGGTGGAGCTATCCAGAACACTGGGGAAGCGTACCTTTTTTTGCATTGAAACAGATATTTTGATGCTGAAAACTTCATATGCAAAACACGACGACTTCTATCAAACGATACGCTCGCCGCTCATCCGCACAACTAGATTCAACCAGCGCAAACTTCTACGGTTGGGGATTATCTGTAATGATGTGCAAACCTGGGGCGATGTTGACGCCAACATCCACCCTCTGAGGGGGCCAACGGACATATGGAGAATTTGATGGCAGCAACCCCGCTGTCGCCCACTCTATCTGCGTGGGCACCTCTCAGTTTTGCAGCTCCCTCGATGAATTCGGAGAGCGTGATTTCGCCGTCCTGACGATTGCCGGCATCGAGACGAGTCAGGGATGACGACAATGACAAGACGTGCACCTGTGGCTTTGATGGAAACCACAAGATATGATTCATTAATCAAAATTGTGTCACTCATCACACTCCGGTAAACAAATAATCTATAACTGGTTTACCTATCAAAAAATGTGATGTTTAGTCTCCAGGTTAGTTTACCAGACTATGTGTCTGGTATGGAAATTACTGAAACTTGATGTCTTGGGATCCGATTATTCACTTGACCCAAATATGATCCGAGCCGCACTTGAGTTGCCCAGCTGATTTCTCAGTTTTATGTGATTCACATCTCAAAGTCCCCTCCTAAATGAATTCTCCGTACAATTTTTGGAGGCTATATGGGGGTTTCTTAAAATAGGGAGCCCTCAAAATGGCTGGTTTATTACTATAAATGACTATAAATGGATGATTTGGGGGTACCCCTATTTTCAGAAACCACCATATTTGTGGGAGGTGATTGTTGGTCATTTGTCAGCAGCTGTCAAGCCTTGGGTGTTGCCTTGCCACAGATTCAATTCGCAGGGACACGACCGTGTCTGCCAAGGCTCTCCATTGTCTAAAAATTCAAAGAGGCTCATGAGGTCATGGTATTCCAACCTCACGGTGGCGAGTCATCCAGTGCCCCTCAAAGCTTCACCGGAACGTGCACACCATCACCGTAGCTTGGGGGTACATCAAGTTGCAATGTCCGCGAAGATGTTGGGCTACAAAGAATCAACTATTGATTCACCAACGCGAACCAACTGTCAATCCACTTTGCTCATACCGATCAAACAAGAAACTCGAACTATAGGTGTCTGATCCAGGCTTGAACTGCTACCGCTGCCCCAGATTTGGGACACCCATGATTCATCAATCGTAAGCTCGGTCGGCGGATGTGGCTGCCCGCATTCAGGGGATCTGGATATGCCGCTGATCATCCCTGGGATTGACAATAAACCAGCCGAACCCAAGGGAACTGGCGCTGTACATGCTTGTTCGCGAACCAAGGGTTATGAATTGAGTTGGCAAACCTTGGTGGGTAGACGGCAGGTAGAAGAAAAAATGCAGGGTTCCAGCAGAAAGCCTGAGCAGCAACCATCACCCCTTTCGCTGTCCATGTACCAGCTGCTTACTCGGTGGTTTTCAACCATCCCCCCAAAACATTGGTTAGATATTCAAATCCTCCCGGGTAGGTGGTTATAAACCATGATTCCCCTATTATTAACCATCACTAATGGTTATAAAGCCACCAACCATGAACACAAAACGTGATCATGAAAATTCCCCCCAAAAAAATGGACGGCAATCGTTGGTCAGGTCATTCAACCTCTCCCATTCGCGGGGACGGCCTGGAGGCCACGGTTACGATAATGCCAAGCAGGTCTTCACCGTTGTCCGAGAACTGAGTTAGGGTTAGAATATATCATTATAACTTCATATATATATATATAATACATAGTTCTATAACTGTAAATTGTATATAACACAGTAACGGTTATAAGTAAGTTATATAAAACATTGTCTGTAGCACTGCCTGTTCGACATCCACACCAGGAAACTCCAGTTGGCTCATCCAGAAGTTGAGTTTCGGATTGGTGACCAATTTCGAAAATTCCTTGCGCGCCAGGCCAGCTGACAACAGGATGGTTTGCGATTCTGGATCATTTGGTAGTTTCTCAAGCCATAAGAAACCCCAAAGTCATGGTTGGTTTATTCTCTACATATGGTCAAAGAAGAATGATTTCAAGGGCCCCCTATTTTGAGAAACACCCCTTTGACATCATTTGACTGGAGCACTTGATGGGTTCTTTAACAAGAGGCACGCGGCAATGGCTCCACTTGTTGGGTTCCGGTGAACACTTCGTGACTGCTCGCGGCGCCTCGTGATTCAAAGTCCCATCCCCCGATTGATCCATCGTCTGGAAAAGCTTCCTGACCTGGCCGGGCAACTGCAACGGCGGGACCCGCCCAAGCAGGATGGAGCCGGTCCGTCGTAGCCGGTGAATGGCTGATAGTCAACACATTTTTTTCGTCAGCGCAATGCAGTACCCAGGGGGCGTCCGCATGACAGCAGTAAAATACCCAGTCCGTTGATCATTTCATTTTCGGGTAAAGTAGCTTCCATAGATCCCTATCATTTGCCAATGGAATGAGCAATCGGAGCTGGGAGGTTGCGTCATACCAAGAGGGCGTATTCACCCCGCGGAGCTGTTTAAGGTCAGGAGTACTCAAAAGGCGAAAAAAGGGATGAGAATAGTCACTGGGAGGAGGAGGATTGCTTCGATGGAGGTGAACTTTGTATTGAGCTCCTGCAAGGGCAAGTTCAGGCCAATGAACTCGAGGAGCACCAACACGAAAAGGAGAAGAGATAGTGCGTAGGGAACCGGATGTATGGAACGTATGATGGAGGGTGTCTAAGGATATGACCTAGGAGTTTGATACGATTATAGCTGATCCTAGTAGAAGTGGGAAGAAGAGAAGGGAGAGTATCCGAAGCAAGTGAAAGGAGATAAGAGTTGGAGCATTCTGCTCCAGAGGGGTTGAGAACTCTGTGAAAGTAGGATGATTTCACCTGAAATATTTGGCGGAGGGCTTTATAGTGGAGGCTATCAATCCTTGTGATTTGAGCTGGTGTATAGACTTGAGATTCACTACCGTGGAGGAGGATGGCTTGCACGATCTGGGAATAGACCTGGAATTTCTTTTTTGGTGAGATAAGAGAATGACGGAAGAAAGGATCCAGTTGTTTGAATGCAGTGGAAGCTTGTGAACATCGATACAGAACGTCCGGGAAGGAACTAGAGGTTGGAGTTATGAAAGATCCAAAATATTTTGCTGAAGAGCGGGATGGTAGGGGGTCCGACAAAGCTTTATCATTAATAGGAAGGCCGTTAAAAGGGGCACAAAAGGGGCAGTCACAGGGGCGAAAAAGAGATACAGCACTAGAAAAAGAAATTGGCAAATTACCATGGATGGAGAGTAGTTGGCATTTGTCTCCATTGAGCTTAAGGCCGATAATGGCCGCCAAGTGTTGGCGAAGGTGGAGGAGTCGGTGAAGCGTTTCTTGAATACTGGAGATGAAAACTGTACCGTTGGCAAATTCTAGATCTGGAAGAGAAATATTAGAAGAAAAAGACCAGGGTTGATAGCCAAATATAAGGTCAAAAACTGCGTGGAGATCAGAGGTGAGGGCGGAGAGGACGATGATAAAGAAATAAGGACTGAGAGGGCATCCTTGTCGGACGCCGCGTTGAGGAAAATATGTAGGGGATTTGGAATCCCCTTCTTGGACATAAAAGGAGCTTTGGTGGTACAAGGCCATAATGGCAGCAGTACAAGAGGGAGGGACTCCATATCGAAGGAGAACAATTTCAAGAGCTCGATGAGTGATTGAGTCAAACGCCTGAGACCAATCTAGGAGAAGAATGTACAGAGAAGAGGTATGACGTTCGAAGATTTCAGAGAGGCGGCAAAGGAGGAATAAAGGAGTAGAAAGAGAACGACCTGTTCGAAAGCCGAATTGTTGAGGTTGGAGATGAGAGTCCAGAGCGCGGGAGAGCCGACTTTTGATGAGAGAGGCGTATAGCTTGTAGATAGGGTTGGCTAAGGAGATGGGACGGTAGCCTGATGGAGATTTGCTATCCTTTTTGTTGCCTTTATAAATCATAACAACTTTGGCGAGACGCCAATGAGAAGGTGCTAATTGGTGAGAAAAATAATACTGAAAATGAGAGAGAAATTTTTTAATTGAATGAGGGAGGAGACGTAAGGATTCCATGGGAAGAGAATCGGGGCCGGGGGCCCGGCCTGTCCTTGATTTTTGAAAGCGTAATAGAAATCAGTCATAATAAACTGAGCATCAAGTTCAAGATGGAGAGGAGCAAGAGAGTCTTGGAGTGGCTCGGGAAGATCTACTGCTGACCAAACGTGGTCTCGTAAGTGTTGGGCAAGAACTGTGGGAGCGAGGAGCAGGAGTACCGTCAGGTGGCTTAACTGATTGAATGCGAGGAGTGTATTTAGAACGCACCCTGCCCAGGGCAGTCCACTAAGCAGAGGCTGAAGGTGAGGAGTGATCGGCGGAGAGCCTGGAGATGAGCCATTGTTTTTTTTTCCTTTAGAGCAGAGCGCTTGATTTTGCGTCCAAGGGCTTTGAGTTCAGAATCCGGGGTGGAGGAAACGGTATGGTCCAAAGCCAAGAATTTCTTCACAAGGTTTGCCTGAAGAGAGAACCCCTGGGCACCAGAGGTTGTGAAAAGTGCTTCTGATTCTGGATTGAAATCCATGCGGGATATCAAGTCCCATGCAATGAGCGCAAGCTTCATTGGAACCGTCGATGCAAGAGCAGGAGTTGCAAATAGATGATGTCAACGATCAAGGTGTAGTTGGCTGGTACTTGTTCTGGTAAGAGGAGCCTTTGGAATAGGTTTGCTGCTGCTGCTGTCCTTGTGGAGTATATGATCTGGTAGTCGATGAAGTCGATGAAGTTGGCTTTCCTTTACCTGAAGATCCTTGGGGTCCTGAGGAGTCAGAGTAATCATCCCATCTATTGCCATAGTATGTTTGATCACTTGATCGGTCTGCCCCAGCACCCTTGGCTTGGGGCTTTTGTTTGTAATCAACCCAACCAGATTGATGTTTGGTATCCTTATTTTGGGAAGTTCCCTTATAACCTTCTGAACTTTGCTTGCCTTTTACCTTTTTGATCACTTCCTTTGGAAGTTCCAGTGCCTTTGCCATATTGATCTGTCTCGATCTTCTCTCTGTAGATGAGCACATTCATCTCTGAAAGGAGGCCAAGTGAACCTTGAAGTGGTAGCGCTGGATGTTGAGAAAGAAGGCTGGCAACTGTGGAGGCCACAGGATGAAAACTATTGGGAATGGAAAAGCTGAAATTGGAGTGGCATTGTTGGAGACGTCAAAGCTCTTGGTGAAGTTGAACCTGATGGAAGTGGCGCCATCCTGAGAGGCCCTGTTGAAGGCTTGAATCTGTGAAAGAGTGTCCTTCATTCTAGAAGTGACTGCTGCAATCCATTTTGTTTTCACCTCTTCAACGAGGCTCTCAGTGATGTCGAGCATGCAAACATATCTTCTGAAAAATCTGTTGTCCAAGGCATAGCACACCTGACCTAACAATGATGTCGGGGCTGAGTTGGAGTGAGGCCAAATCTGAAAGTTTGAGCATCTTTAAAAAAAATCTCCATTTGGGCCTGTGTCCTCTTCAGGGAGGATCTCGTTGAGAATGCCCAACAAGGTATAGAAAGGCTGCTTTGCAATTCGATCTGAGGAAGGAATATCTGCTTCAGTTTTCATTTTGGATTTTCTGGAGCCAAAGCCCCATTCACATTTATGAGATTTGCAATGAGAATGAAATCTCTGCTTCTGATTCTCTGTGACAAATTCAAGTCTCATTACACTGCTCCATTGATCTACCATGTGGTTGGCCATCGAGGAAATTGCATCCTGGGTGAGTCCTGCCTGTTGGAGCCAGTAGTTGATGTTGTAGTCAAGCTGTCGTCTGTTATATCCCCATCCTGGGAGACCTTTCAAAATCAAAGATTTCCTTGAAGATCTTGATTCCAGTGAGGAGAGTCGAGCTTCTTGAAAGTCAAATTTCATCCGTATATAGTGATTCTCATAGGCTGTAGAGGCATAGAACTGTCGACATGCATCTTGCAGGGCCTGGAAGGATGGGAGGATGGTATTGTCATGGTGTTGTTCCATTGCCTCAGTGATACTGCCTTCTGAATCAATCAGCAATGGAGGACTGTTCTCAAAGGGTCGCTTCTTGCTGAGCTGGATGGTTTCGATGGAACCTGAGTCTGGATTGAGATGTTGGGCTTCTTCCTGAGTCAAGGTGATGGAGAGGAAGTCATCTCTAGCCTGCTTGGAGGTCTTCAAAGTGTGAACCAATTGAGGATCAAGGTCCGGAAGCTCAATGTCCTTGGCTGCAAGAGTGGAGAGAAATTCCTGCCAGTGGGAGTCTTCTCCTGGTGAAGGTTTGAGCTTCTTGGAGGGGCTATCCTGTCGTTCTTTTCGAAGATTCTGAATCATCTGTATTTCCTCAGGAGTGAGATCAATCTTCGGAAGTCCAGGAGGAGGAGCAACTTCAGGTGTAGGTGGAGCTGGATGTTGTGGAGGAGGAGCCTCTTCTTTTGCAGCATCATCTGCCATGGCTGGTAACCTTATAGGCGATGTGTGTCCGTATTGTGGAAAACCCAGTGCCCTGAGGCATGCAACCAACAATCAAGCATGTGAGAACAAAATCCCAGGGGTGCAGGGGGGGTCCCAGGGAAGGAAAAACATGCCCATGTGAGCAAGTGTGGTGCTCTATGCTGCTGTGGTGCTCTATGCAGCTGTGGTGCAAGTGCAATGTTTAAGGCTTGGGCTGAAAAGGGGCACAGCTGCGCTTGTGCCAATGCCTGTAGTCAACACATGTGAGCTATAAATCCATAAGCATTATAGCATGAGCTATAAACATAGTCCTGCTTGGTAAACCTATGCCATATGTTTGCATTATTTCAAAGGCAGTTTCAATTCACAAGTTGTTCCCAACATTTTGGTTTGAAATTATGGGCCTGAACGAATGAATGTCCCATTGGTTATTTCATGTTTTTTTTTCTGGGGAGCCCTGAAAATGCAACAGTGGAAAAATTGCATTCTTCAGTTATTCATACTTTTATTAGAAAATTAAATGTTTATATTTAACATTGGAAATATTTAACATTGGAAAAATGCTTACACCTTGGATGACTTTGGCATTCTTCAGATAGTTCCCTCTGTTCCTGTTTTTCCGCCCTCCTTGAAGCAGGAGTTGGCACCACCACCATGCCCCAACAGCAGAGGCTGGCTTAAATGACGTTGCATGCTGCGTTTTTCCAAGGACCTACACACGGCCTTTGCACGCGCAGTGTGTGAACGACCTGGTAAAGTATACATATGAATTTTGGGCATGAGGAGAAACCTGAGAATCTTCATTTCAGCCAGCTCAGAGTAGCCTTTTCCGAAGTGAAAGCCAAGCGCAATAGCGCGGTCACAAATATCCCCCTCCATGAAAACTTGTTGTGCCCACAGCTGACGCATGAAATAGATTGAAATAGTTCAATACCCTCGATGTTGTAGCCTCACAACATGGAATGACCTTGACCAAAAACCGTTTCTCAGTTGGAAGACCGTAATTGTTGCTGTTCAACAAGTCCTTGCTATGCTTCTAATGAGCAATAATTCCACGGTCGGCCAAATTGCACAGATTGATGAGCTCCCAGATCAAAGTTTAACGTACACACCTGGCACCATGTGGGTAACCATGGAAAAATCCACCCAAATTCTGCGGGTATCCATGGGGTTCAAACCAAATTCCAAAGAAAGATCACCTGGCAGGGCTTGTTCAGCTTGCCGCCGCTGCTTTCCCAACACTGGCCCAGTGGTGACTTCCCATCATCCATGGTACCAGCCGCTCATTTACTGTCAGAAACTCGTGCCACTGTGAAACACTGGACACTGCATGTTCCCTACTATACCCATAACTATAATGCAGGCAAGCAAACACCACTTTAGCTGGGAAGCCACGACTCTTCAAGTCACCACATGTGTCTACCAAATCCATTGTTCACTGCTGGGCCTTCCGGGTGTATGATGCAATGTCCTTCTGCTTCTGTCGGAAGGCCAAATCCTAGAAACGAGCCACAGGACACGCACTGAGAACTATGTGCAGACTGTTTTTTTAAGACATGTTTTCTTTTTTAGATATGTAAAAGACAGAATGTGAGCACATCAAGCAAGCAAGAATTTAACGCGGTGGGATGCAGCCGAAAACGAACCAACCTCCAAGGGCTACGATTCGCCCAGGTTGCTGCGGATATCCAGCGACAGCAACGAGAGAGTGTTCACCCGTACTACGGGAAGCCAAGCCGCCACCAATTCAATAGTTCAAGAATTACTTGATCGACTCATCTGGGTGAATCTTGACCTAGATTCACAACCCTAGAGAAAACGGAATGTGTAAGATCTTGCCCAGAGGCACTTTCAATAACAACAAAGAACAACAAACATCAACCAACATCGTGTTAGGACCCTGGCAGCAGTGCTCGCAGGGACGTTGGGATTTCCTGCTGCCCTGCTTCCTGAGGTAGAAATCTCCCCAACATCAAATCCATCATGCTACTTGCGAGCTCACCATATTCAAGCAATGTGACAGCCCTTGGCAACCGCTTAGAATGTTGCTCAGCTTGGCTAAGTTGGGGACCCGTGCAGTGACCAACCAACGAACCAACCAACCAAAGAGCCACGGGGTGAAGTCACTATTCTGACCGAGTCGCTTCATCTGAACTCGCTGTCTTCATTGTCTGCTGCACAAAGACACTGTTCCTGAGCGGGGTATGGTGATCTAGCTGAGAAGTTGCAGTCCCTGTATTGTCAACTCCGGAAGGGGAGAGATCTCGAGAGAGGGGGAAAGAGGGAAAGGAAGGAAGGTCCCAAGATGTCCCAAGCAAATGCAGGCTGCTGTTGACTTGGCAAGCCATAGGCAATCCCTGATTTCTGTTGGGAAAGGTTGAGCATTCCGCCAAGAAATATACAAGCAGGCAGAGTGCATGCCCGGACCCCAAAAGCCTCCACCAGATATGCCTTACTTGAATATTGTCCTTTCTATACGTTTGTGCCCAAGTTGGCCAAAGACTTGAATATGCGAATATAAGCATCTATGCATATACTGTGCATCATTGTTCAGCGGCTGAAGAACAATGAACCTTCGCGGGGTGAGTGCGCAGTGCTTCGGCACCAGGCCTAGAAAAGGAGCCATGACTTTTCCACGCGCAGAAAACGCCAAGCGCAAACGCCAAAAAACAAGCCCTCCTATCTCCCAGCCGGCCTTCTCAACTTCTGGAAGCTCTCCCGAAAAGCCACGCCCCAGCTGGAAGAGATTGCACAACCATCAGCAAACCCCTACCAATGACGTTGGCCTCCCCCTCTTTGTGTTTTCTCGGAGATCCTTTTCGACTTATATAACCTCCTGAAGCTTGGTTTCTGACAGAGGTACTCATACCCCTAAGTGGATTCGCTGAGGATGCACAGGAGGAAACAACTGCGCGTCACTGTGACACACGGTCATCGAAGTCCCAGTTTGGTGCTGTTTGGTAAGGTTTTCTTGTCCCCTTAAGAACTCAACAACTGCCGCTGGGTTACTGGCCACTCCTGTTAGCTCCAAATGGCTCCCTGTGTCAAAGGATCTATAGATACTCCTGGCTCCCGCCCCCTCCCAGCCAACAGCAAGATCCAACTGTCATGCCAATCCCATCATCTCAGGCTGACCGTTGTGTTGATTCATAATTGAGGTGAACAATCTGCAACCATGACATGGACAAAGAGTTGTTGCTAAACATGGTTGTTGACAAGTGACAAGCATCAAAAACATGGATATGAGGGAAAACAACGGCCATGCTCCTCAACATCAACAACAACAAGAAGAACAAGAACAATGACCACCACAGCTGTAATGATTCTCATAGGTAATCTCCCATAATCCTCGCTCCCCAGAGAGGTTCGCTTTTTTAAAAACCACAATCACTGACGACCAAGACACACCACATTGATCACCTGGGCAGAATCCATGGTTGTCAACTGGAGCAATGCCATGGCTACACGGCACTCATTTGGGAATTCTGCCCTCAGACTCGCACTCGGACGCAAATTCTGGGTGCAGAGTAACCGCATTGACCCTTGCTGTTTGGCCCCTTGAAGTGTCAAAGACTCAGTTGGCGGTCAAAAACTTGTAGCCCTGGTCCCCCTATCATTCACCAGCAAGTTTTCCTTATAGTTTTGTCATGTTTTGTCGGTGAACTTATCCACCATTCTTGTTGCTTCAAATTGACCCAGCTCGCCACTTGGGAATGTTGGACACAACTTCGATTGAAAGGTGCTGACCAAGTCGCTGCAAAGCCCAGCACACATCGATAAGTCAGGAAGAAAACTGAGTACCACTCGTTGACCTCGCTCTGCCCACGTGGGTTCCTTTACCGGCCTTGAACTTGTGCACTCACTTGACCCCCAGCGGCAAGTTCATCAGTGAGATAAGCATTTTTGGGGCTTGTGCTTGGTCAGGCTTGCAAAATCTTTGCATGATGTGCCCATGTATATATATATATATATATATTCATTTACACACATATACACAGGCGTATGATACATATATTGGTTGTGTGTATAAAATGTGTTGGTTGGATAAATTCTTTGATTTGTCACTCCATGAGGGCAGCGTAACCTGTGGCCCTAAACGCCAACCAAAAAGATCCAGATGTTAACAAACCACCTCTGAATGGTGAACTCTCGGGACCACGAAACCACAAAAAAACCGTGATTTTCTGATCTTTGCTGAACGGGAAACTGTCCATGTTGCAGTGTGCCCAAATCTGCGGATACAAGTCGACACAGCCATACAGTAGTAGCATCTTACCAAGTCGAACAGGCATAGCCAGCTCAATCTGCTAAAGTCGACAAGAGTTCCAGGGACATTGCCTGAACTTGCTCCAGGTCCCGAAATTTAGACATAAGTGGGGAAGAGATGGGAGAAACAGCAGATCTTCTCGGATGGATGGTAGCCATGTGGAAATCAATCAAGAGAATGGGGGCCTTTTGCTGGTCAACACACATTGAAGGTGGCAAGGCAGCTAGATATATCAACCAACCAATCCTGTCTTCACCCTTTGGAGCTGGACTTGGCGCCCCTGGTAACATGGAAACATGGCGCTGAACCCACCCGAGTAGTCAGTAACCTCCCGATCGGTTTGAGTTGGATCGCCTGAAAACAGAATGCAGCAAACATCAACAAGATATGATCATCAAGCTTCCATACTTTTTTTCATGTTGATGATATACTGTGAAAAGACTTGCTGGTTGTTGCTTCATCAACCAACCAATCATTTGGGAATACATTGGGGAAAATAAGAAAAATGTCAATCAACCACCAGCCAGTTTACTTCTCAGTACATAGGAATCTATGCTCACATCCCGCATCCCGCTGAGACAAGCTGCATACTCGACCAGAATTCTGCAGGGTGGACTCCAGTTGGCAAATAGGATCCTTGGGTCATGGATGGTCATGGATGGTCATGGTCCCAGCCAACGGCTCATGGCAGCCATCAGCACCGCCGTTGCCACCATTGGCTTGGTACCCACCAACCGCAGCATCTGATCCCCATGATGTCCACCCATCACTGTAATGTTTGGGTGAGCTTCACAATCATGAACTAGACATAACAGGTTGGATTGTGATAGGATCACTAAGCAACAATCATCCCCCAGAAAGACGGTTGGTTCAAACCTGTCTTCCCATATATTTTTGCTGACATCAAGCCAGGTAGATTCGCAAGTCACCGGCCAACCATTGGCTATTGTTTACAATCCCAGGAATCATGGCAGCCATGGCAATGTTTGACCAATTTCCAACAATATTGGCTATGTGGATGGCACTTTTGGGTCAAAACCACCATTTCAGTGAGGTAATGATTTTGCGCAATTCAACCAGAGGCCCATGGAAAGTGGTTCCCATGTTTTGGGGGTGTCCAGACATAACAATACCCTCAACAATAACCCAAAAGCATCCAAAAGCCATCATGCCAGCGGAAAACTACAGCTTTGGGAGTAGCTCATGCGTATCCGGGATGGCCAACTTCTGGCTGACGAATGCAGCTCAGTCTCTCAAACATCGAAAGGAATGTCCGAGTGAAGGTGCCTCAAAGCAAAGACAGTGCCCAATTTGTGCACACCCAAAAGTCCATCTACCACTACAGAGATGGCAATGAGTCGAGATATTAACCACCCAATAATGACGGACAATAACCAACAAAGCTATAGGGTAAACAATGGATAATAGTGGGGGAACCAGGGGGACTAAGGGTGAACTGACCCACAGCCAGATGGCTGTGAAACCAAGGATGAGGGAGGAAACACCCTGTAGATGTTGGGAATATGTTCAAACAATATGTCATCATCTACAGTCATAGGCACTGAGGCATCCGGTAATACGGATCTTTGGTATCACTGCGGGCACCCTGCACCCCTTGTGAAAATCGGATAAATGACAAAACTACAGTAGTCTTTATTGGGATGTTCATCAATTTATTTTGAGATTGCTGGCATTGACCCATCCTTAGATATATATATATATATGTATGTATATATAGTGTGTACATTATAGCTATATATGTATATATATGTATATAGACATGTGCTTCTATATAAATCTACTGTGTCATGTATATTAAGTGTTGATTGAGACTCATTCTAAGGTGAAGATGCACTTGTTGGACCGCGGTGTCCATGTTTGGTCACCAGTAACGGGATCAGTTGGACGTGTCACTGGAGTATGAGTCATTTTTCGCGTGGTATAAAAAACAAAATCTGCAAGGAACATGCCAACAGGGTACCATCAGAATCTTGCATTTAGTTGGTGATGTCATCGAAAGAGACGACTTTCCATGTTTTCTGTCTGCACACTAAAGCCGATCGATCGAGGAAAAAAAGAGACAACAAAGACAATTGCCTGTAGATATCTGTAGATGTTGCATATCAGTTGTTGGACCATCCGCACTGGACCATCGTAAACGACTGAAGTGATCTAAATATCAAACGAGTGTAAACTATGGGAGCTTCTGTCTACAGTACTCCATGATGGTACCCTCTGGTAGTCCCTAACCTGGCAATGGAAAATCCACCATTTCTACCTGGTGAAACCCAAGGTTTCCTATCAAAAATCATGATTTTCCATCCAGCCATGTTGGATTACCAGAGGGTATCTCATGATTGTTCTTGGGAGCCTCGTCCGACCCCTTGCAACTGCGGAAACCCGAAATGGTATGGCGAGAGCTGTCAATTCCGTGACGAAATTTTGTCGCGGATTTATTTCACGTCATCATCATCATCATCATCATCCTCATCATCATCATCCTCATCATCATCGTCATCATCCTCATTGTCATCATCGTCATCATCGTCATCATCGTCATCTTGCTCCAAGAGTTTCAAAGTTTGTTTCTGTCAGAGCAGCTGGAGGCCTCGCACAAGTTTGAGGATTTCGCCCTGCTGTTTCCAGGGGTCCTTGTCTCCTATCCAGCGATGCCATTGGCTTTGAGCCACGCGTGCATCAACTGCAACTTCACATGACGATTTCACACCTCGCAAGTTTAATTTTGGTGATTTCATGCAGCAAGTAGACCCCAACGTGGTAGAGACGAACATTAACATGCCCCCTCACCCCCCCC
>VSDK01000197.1:152647-167647 GCA_009767595.1 Symbiodinium kawagutii
GTGCCATCCCCACCATGAAGCAAGTAGACCCCAACGTGGTTGACGCGAACGTTAACATGCCCCCCCACCCCACCCCACCCCAGCCCGTCCGTGACGTAGCATCCGCATCATGAAGCAAGTAGACCCCAACGTGGTAGAGACGAATGTTAACATGCCCCCCACCCCCCCCACCCCACCCCACCTCAACCTGTCTGTGACGTAGCATCCACATCATAAAGCAAGTAGAGACAACAGCAAGTAGAGACGACAGCAAGTGGAGTGACGTAGGAGGTGCAGTTGAAATGTAGTTGCAAGGGGTGGGACAAGCCTATATATAGTGTGTACATTATATATATATATGTATATAGACATGTGCTTCTATATAAATCTACTGTGTCATGTATATTAAGTGTTGATTGAGACTCATTCTAAGGTGAAGATGCACTTGTTGGACCGCGGTGTCCATGTTTGGTCACCAGTAACGGGATCAGTTGGACGTGTCACTGGAGTATGAGTCATTTTTCGCGTGGTATAAAAAACAAAATCTGCAAGGAACATGCCAACAGGGTACCATCAGAATCTTGCATTTAGTTGGTGATGTCATCGAAAGAGACGACTTTCCATGTTTTCTGTCTGCACACTAAAGCCGATCGATCGAGGAAAAAAAGAGACAACAAAGACAATTGCCTGTAGATATCTGTAGATGTTGCATATCAGTTGTTGGACCATCCGCACTGGACCATCGTAAACGACTGAAGTGATCTAAATATCAAACGAGGGTAAACTATGGGAGCTTCTGTCTACAGTACTCCATGATGGTACCCTCTGGTAGTCCCTAACCTGGCAATGGAAAATCCACCATTTCTACCTGGTGAAACCCAAGGTTTCCTATCAAAAATCATGATTTTCCATCCAGCCATGTTGGATTACCAGAGGGTATCTCATGATTGTTCTTGGGAGTTACTCGTACATTGCCAGAGGATCTTGGATCATAAAGTGGTACCAAGATGCCATAGTACCTGAAGACCTCTTCCCGAACTTTCGGATCTTTGGCGGGATCCTGGCAAAAGGCGTCAGCACAATGGTGCGGTGATGACAGGTTCTCTGGTTGGTTGTTGTTTCAGCCACGCTTAGGACCTTCCATGACCCAGGTTGGAAAAAAGAACGGTCAAAGGATGTCAAAGGCACCAGCGAGTTGTAGCTGAAGGCGCAGCATCATAGTAGAATCCAGGAACAGGTCAAGTAAAAAACCAACCGCTCTCCTTTCTTCAAGACTTAGAGTGGCGTCTGGTCCCAACACATCTGGCAATCCAGTGGAGGAGTCATCTACAAATTAGGCAAACCCCCAAAAAAGGAAAAACCTGCTCTTGCGACAGCACGTCATCAGTCACATCCTCAGCTTCGCCGACCGTTGGGATGTCCAAGTGCCCAAACGGCTACCCTCAAACCTATGAGTTTTGCTACCAAAATCTCCCGATTTTGAGAATGCTTGGGGTCAAAAGCACCCTGAGACAATCCCCACGTTTCACACCGAGCCATGCAACGGAAACGCCCAACTTGAAGTGCTACAAGTGCTCCCACCCACCCCAAAAGCAGCGGCAATCTCCTGAATGTAGTCTTGACACCTCAAGCGAGCTAGTGCGAATGTTTGCCCAGGAGCACTTCGGGAGTGGATTCACCAGCTGTAATCTGCTAGGTACTCATGCAATGATTGGACACCCTTCATGCAATTTCATCCTTTCCACTTCTTTGCTTCTTCGACAGAGTTTTGAGTGTACAAATCGTTGGGAGCATGCCAGTTTTTGTGAGTTCTATCTTGATCCATCATATCGTGTTCAAGTTGTTCCCAAGTGGGAGGTTGCTCCACCCTGACTGTCCAAGAACTATTGGACCTTTTGGTTATACGAAACATGACCCCAAACGAAACACGAATGAAGAAGGGGTAAAAAGTTGATTTCTGAACCGGAAACATGGCGGCAGAGCGGTCACTATTCTCTTTAACTTCGGGCTGTTCACCCTTCGACAATGCACAGGCAAGGCCTCCATGTATCCAAAAACGCTTCTTCAGTTGCTATGCGTCAGTTCATAGATGGCCGCAGAAAACCATGGAATTTTCGCGTTTTTTTGGAGTTCTCCCTACCTCACCAAGACTTTCTGAACAAGGTCATCTGCACTGCTAACTGCCAGGGTGGTCCCCAGAAAGCGCCTTCCTGATCCTGCTTAGATCCTGCTTAGCAAGAATACGAACGGAAGAAGAATCAGGAGGATTTGAATGGTTTTAGTATTCTGATAGGATTGATTAGATGATTAGATCATTAAGAATTAGATATATCTAAGAATACGTGTACGATTTGAAATAGGAGCAAATATATCTAGATATAGTCCTGATACGAAACAACAACAACAACAACAACAACAACAACAACAACAACAACGACAACAACAACAACGACAACAACAACAACAACAACAACAACAACAACAACAACAACAACAACAGCAACAACAACAACAACAACAACAACAACAACAACAACAACAACAAATATGATGTGAATACGCAAACGATATTTGTCCAAGAACATGGAATACGCTAAAATAACAATGACTGCGACAATTTGAAGACGAAAACGTAACAACAAACTCCAATGCAAAGAAATAAAAAGCTAGGAAAATGCAAATACGCAAAAATAAAAACCAGGATATTTACGGAAATTTGGGGTCATACACACTTCAGTACAATAAGACAATAAGTCACCTGTTCTCGCTCCTCAACATAGCAGGGGAAGCGCAAACTTTGGCCGTACACCACTGACAAACCCACCCTAAATTGGGTGTTTACCAACCATAATCGAGGGTAATTGCCCATGCAGGATTAGGACAGGTCCATCCAATCCTACTACTGGGTTTATTTATTCATTCATACATATATTGTGATATAGATAAGATAAATACAAATATATTCGTATACTCACATATGTAATATGCATATGTATCTTTATTTTTCATATACTATCAGAATCATGCTACATCTCTCAGCCACAGTGTGCACATCCAACAACCTCTTGCAACTGGGCAATTGAATTGTTGCCGCACCAAGTTACAGGGTCGCCAGGATCATCCCTGCTACGCACTGGACCAAGCCGATCAAGCAGAAACCTGGAGGGTCGAAACGCTGGGGTGTCATCGGTGGATGGTGGTGGTTGGTGGTGGTTGGTGGTGGTTGGTGGTGGTTGGTGGTGGTTGGTGGTGGTTGGTGGTGGTTGATGATTAATACCGTTGGATAATAATGGTAAACAATGATTGATGATGGTTGAGAACCATTTCATTGCGATTGAGAAGTAGTTAGTGGTGACGGTTGGTGGCTGGTGGTGATTGATGGTGGTTGGGATCGGGGGGTAGTCTACAGGTCCAGACTGAATTGTCACTTCCTTTCTCTACAGTAACTAAATGTCGAATCTCTTAATGCCTTGGAGTTTCAGCTCGAATGATGGTCGTTCATGGTCATTCCGCGATATTACACTACTGCACTAAGAATTGCTGTGGTAACTGGTGCCTTGAGAACCTATCATAAGCAGCAATGGTAGGGAAGCCTGTACCAGGTATTTCTTGACTGCCCTTGGGATCATTGCCTGCAACTTGCAAACAATTGGCTACGTCGCTCAATCTTTGGCGGCTACTTATGACCCATGCCGGGTCATCCTTAGCGTAGATACAAGGCAAAACGCTGAAAGTTCACGGACAACCTAATTTGGAGGCACGCACATCCTATGTACACAACGCATCAAAGGGTAGTGTAATTCATCGGAATCTACCCTGCCTATAAGCCAGCTTATATGGCTCCCACAAAACCGCAGCTTGATTTGGTGGTTTCTCAAAACTACTGACCCCTAAAATGGATGGTTTCTTACTTTAAGTAGTCTATATTAGATGATTTGGGGGGTGCCCAAATCCATATAACTTGAGAAACCGCCATGTTCGAATGGTCTTTTCCCCCTTGTATTGAGTCCCAAGATCAGGTCTATGTCCGAGGTTTCAGGTGTGCATTTCGGACCCCAAGATCTGGATGAACGGCACCCCACCACGACCTGCCAGCGCTGCGCCAAGCAGCTCCAGAACAGCATGCCGCGACTCGCGGCTAAGCATTTGATCAGCAGCCTCGCGTCACTAGCGGATCTCAAGGTCCGCGGCATGGTCGAAACGGATGGGAAACCAACCAACCAGTGGTTAACCAGCTGGTTATTAGACTTACTGACAAAGGGTTAACCAGTGGTTGGTTGGTTTGCAACCTGTGGTTAACCTGTATGTTTATAAAAAGGGATCATAACAGACAGTTGAGGGCACCAACTATCTTGTATGGCTATTGGATACCAGGCACTATAAGAAGCAGAAACCAATTGACGACAGGCAGTGGCTTGTGGTACATCATATAATCATATACATCATGATGTTGGTATTAATGAAACATGATGAAACCATTTCTCATCAGCTCCCTCTCTACTCTCCTGTACGTCCTTTCTTTTTCAGTGTTGTCCTCAGTTCCAAGCGACCAAACCCCAATCATCAGTGATTCATCGTGACAACTGCGCCAGGCTGCTGCAAAGACAGTAGCATCGTGGTCATGGTGATCATGCGAATGGCCCTTGCCAGCTTGCCGATACGCAGCAGCTTGAAGAGTGGTGGAGGCAATGGCAAGGCCTTAGCCGCCCCAAGCGTTGATCAGTAACCGTTGTTGGACATCACCAAGGGGGACGTAGCAATGCCATGGGATTGAGGAGCAAACATCATTAAGAAATGGGGCTGGATGTCCGTAGAAGTTGTGATTACCCATTCTATACTTGGGAATTTTATATAGCTATAACTACTTGATGCCATTGTAGACAAAGTTGACCAATCGTCATTGGCTAATGGCGAGTGCTCAAGAACAGCTGGCGCGTCATCATGATGCCATCATAGAGATCCAACCATCGTGTAACCAGTAGCTACTCAGTAGCTAGTAGAATAGATGAACATCCAAGGGTTATGTTCGATAAATGTCCGTATCATTCTGGGGAGCTACAAGGTGGGCCCTTCGCTGGGTGGAAGTGGGTGACGACAGCACAATCATTGTAAGCATGCAGCTATCGGCCGGTTGTAGCTGTAGTCATATGAAACTAACTGTGCTTAAACTTGACACTAGCTGATACATAACATTGTAAAACACGTATCAAAGCATATAACCCATCACGTCTGTATTGTAGTGATCTATCTATTTAGCATATAGTAGCATACATGCATAGTGCCACCCGCGACTTTTGAGACTGCCTATCATGTGTAGATTTGAAACACCCCTAATGACCCTCCCAAGTGCTTTTCACACTTGCTATAAAATAGGAATTGAAATTCGCTACTAATAGGCACTACTGGAATACGCTAACAGAATATTGCATGTTTGGCATTGACTCTTCACGTTCCTATCCACCGTTGCTTACCAATGCATAGGCTACTTGATCTACTTGGCTACTGATGCTACTTTTAGCGGCAGCACGGAGACTCAGGTCGTACACATGTCTGGGGAAAATGTTTGGGGGTTGATGATGTTCTGATGTTTATGGTGTTGATGTTGTTGAGGATGATTACTGTGATGATGTCTGAACAAACCATCAAAGCTTCAACAGACCGGTCCATTGGGCACTTTGCGCAGCATGTAACCAGTGAACTTGCGCCATGTGAGAATTCCTCGTGAGCATCAATGTTTGGGAGTCATCAATGAACCACCAAGAAATCGCTGGGAACCTACAAGTTTTTCCCCTGACACTACAGTGGTTGATCGCTGAGAACAAGAAACAAGCGATGTTGGATCAGCTGGTGTTGGATCATGAGATTTCCCGTGGTTCACGAGCTGAGTCCCACCAAGTTGGTCGGTCAGACCACTGAAATTTCTTGGTCACAGTTTCTTCCACCATCCTGCGCCTTAGCCCAGTCCAAGGGTCTAAACTTTCAGCTGTCAATACAATCTCTGCCAAAGAGGTGAAAGCCACAGCAATGTCCACATAGTTCTGACACACCTCGGTCCGGTTCGATCCATGACTGAGACCAGCTGAGTTTTAACAGGGAAACTCAACAAACAGCGACCGGTACAATCAATCATCTCTATGATCAGGCATCTGATGGCATCTGGTAACCAACTCAATTTGAGAATGTCTAATCTACATGTACACGCACGTAGACGTACTTGTACATATATGCATGTACGTGAGTATTCGCAAATACCATCAAATACCTCCATTACATGCATTAATAGGTATATACATCCAAAGCATCCATCACATACACAGCACACGTATGTGCCTGTTGCACTTACCTTGCACATTACACTATGCTACATTTCGTTTCACAACCTGCTCACTTTGCTCAGATGACGTGACGACATACCCTACACAAGTTACATGACATGAAATTATACATCCAAATCCGGATACAATAAACAGTATATACGACATACCCAGTACCGGATCATACCCTGTACATGACATATGTTGCATTCCTTTACGCTGCATTTCTTTGACATTTACGTGTTTACATTGTTGGCTTTACCATGTTTGGCCAGATCGACAGGATGAGATTGAGATGTGTGTCTGGCCCCAACTGATTGATTTATTTCTAAAGCTCCAGATAAACTGACAAGGCTGGGTCGAACAGTATGTCTGGCCGTAGAGGAAAGTTCAGTCTCACAGCGAATTGTATATGTTGTCCAGGGGTGGTACAGTATCAATGTGTTTTGTAGCCGAATGTCAGTACGAAAGATAGACAGCCTTTCTCTGAAAGGCCCAATTGCAATTGTCGCTCTTTCCACAGAAGTTCATAAAGTGAATACCAGAGCAGGTCGTCAACAATTAGTATTTACTAACCAAAGATATCCATAGATGACAACTAAAACTAAAACTGGTCAATCATGGTGAATGATGATTGACCAACTTTGAAATTTCCTAAACACCAACGACTACAGTTGGAAGACCCACATGACCAGCCAGACATAAATTGGTGCAGCTCCCATAGGTCACAGAACTGCTCGAGCCCAAGACTTGTTGTCACGACCAGACGTTGCAATGGGTACATGACCATCGTTGTGGTTGCCAAACATGAACCTAGGAGACCGAATTGTAATGAGTCAGCATTTCTATGACGTTTCCCCAAGCGTGTCCGGCAACCAGCCGTCACAACAATGTTAGAGAATTGAATGTTACGGAATGTCACCAGAGTCCATCAGAGTTATTGGAATTCCGTGTGGTGATCCATCAGTTCCAAAGCTCATGGGCTGGCTGGCAGCGGTTTTTCAACACCCTGATGGAAACAGCAACCAGCCACATCAGTTGGTCAAGATTCAGGACGACAACCACAACAAGTGCACCAGCAACAGAGCAGGATTTCACTCGACTTCTGGACCAACCAGATCCGTCCTGGCCTTGAAATACTTGAGCCGTAGAACCTGAGCTACACATGCCCACCGTGATGACCATGTCGTGGGACACTCGCATGATGCATAAATGACCCAGAAGAACTAAGGCAAAAGATGTGCAAACGCCGACTGTGCCTGAGTGCTAGTATGCATTGGATGTATTCCCTCAATATTGGAACTTGTTTCTAGAAGCGGACTATGATTTGCTTTGGTCTCAAGACCTTTGAGTGTGAAAATTCCATATTTTTTCACAGAAAGCGCACTTTAAATCTTCGAAGTTGAGTCACTGCTCCATCCAGAAGACTTCAACATCTCAAACATTGCTGCGCAACATCTTCGCGTCAGAATACCAACCAAAAACCAACCCTGTCTGTCATTGGATCGCCTCCTCCAGCTACTAGTACTAGGATTACTACCACCACCAACAACAACACCACTCCCACCACCACCACCACCACCACCACTACTACCACCACCACCTCTACTACTGCTTGCGGATCACCAGACCATTCCTGGCCGCAGCACCAACGACAGCAGCGGGAACAACACCAAAAGCCTCAACAACAAAGACCTCAAATCCCAACACACCGATTGAACCTGTGGACATCCTGACCGGCAGCATCCCCTGGCACTGATCAAACGATGGCAGACCGAAACTGCGGCCAAAGGACTGCGAGTCGAAGCACCACATCGAGAATGAAGATGTAGGAGAAAATGCGGTTGCCCCAATAGAAGACATGCCTCCTTGGTCAAGGGCATGGCTGGCTTCGAGTGGACTTTTCATTGCAACCACCAGGCAAGCTGTCAAGTGATAGCTGAACGAGGTGACCGGTTTGTCCTTCATGACATGATTTCTGATTAATCTCCACTGGACCAAGCATTGAATTCCAAACTTTGTCCATCTCGAACTCAGACATCGGCGCAGTTTCAATTTCAGCGATTGGCTTAAAGAGATTGCGCTGTGTCAGCATGTCCAAATTTCTAGCAACCAAGTTGGATAATTTGAGTTCAAGGCATTGCGATGGGTGCCTTTTTGAACTGGACATTGATCAAAATGTGAAACAATAAAAACAGTGATATATTCCAGGTATACAGATATGTGGGTATATGTATATATCCATAGAGTATTTATAGGCATCCCGCGTTCTCTCCGTTCGAACCACCCCAACGCCCATGATTTGGCTCCCTCGGCTGCAGTCAAAACTCCAATGATTCATATCGCCCACAAGACCTCGATCATAGACTCCCAAGGGAACGCCTGGCAAATCGCGAGTTGGCCATTGGAACTTCTGACAGCTCGAAAGCTGCTGGATTTGCTAGGCCAGGCTTCAGGGATCTTCAGGGACGACATAGACAAGCAGATCGACAGCAGTTTGTATCTCAAAATATCTCAAGCAAAAAAATCTGAACCCCCCGAGCAAGTACAACTGCGGCACCCCCATCTGGACAGTGTGGCAGTGGCCGTGCAGATCCAGAACACTGCCATTCTGGAAAGCAATGGCAGTAACCAATGGCACCCGGGCTCACATGCGCACGCCACTTCTCCTAGAGTGAGAACTCCTATGCCTACGCTGGTGACAAAGGTGAACATGCAAAACACACACCCGCGCAAGCACCGCTTTGGAGGTGAAAGGCCAGACTTTTTGCTGTCGATGAAAGATTTGTTCAATCTCTGTATAGAATTTCGGCTTTCCGGGTTGGATTGCACCTTTCGGACTGTGAGGCTGCGATCGTATTGCCCTTACAATCGTGTCCATCTTGGTGCATGCGGTGCAAACTTGTAGGCATAGAGCCCACTCGTTGCCCTCCTAAAATTGATTTTCAGCTTGCCTTTAGAATATCTTGTTGTCTCTGATGAGCGCGTGCTACCACTAAATGGTACCGGCATTGAACCAATCTTGGACATTGTTCGGGCTGGTGTTGGGACTATTTTCAAGGAATGTGGGGGCTGTGTTTGTGCCGGTTCAATGATGATGTGTATGGTTGACACTGGATGTGCTGCCCAAACGATGGGGCAAACACATGCCCGTGAACAGCCGAGCCATGCTAAAACATGCTGTGTTTTTGTTCAAGGCTGACAATTATCCACATTGCTATGATGGAGGCAGCTATATCAGCAGCATCACAAGCTGAGGAAAGCTTCAGGATGGTTTGAGATTGATGCTCGTAGAATAATCCCCAAGGGACAGAGTGCTTTAAAGCAAATGGATTCATATGTAGACATGGATGATGGAGCCCTCTGTGGTCATTCATACCCTTGCGGGATGATGGAAACCCCATGAGCCAATGATACGTAGTCAACCAACTGAGGATGTATGCTACCAGTTGGCAAACAAGGATAACCATGTTGGAAGATACTGTAATTCTTCCCTACAAACCAAGTAATAAACAACACACACCAGCTCATCTATGGACAGTGTACGCGGATGATATTCTGGAGATTTAGCGACCAATCGCACTCCTATTGTTGGTAGTCTAGATTGTTGGCAGTTTACAACAGCAAGCCTATACTTGTATTATACTTGTTGCATCTTGCTGGCCATTGGTTCCCCTATCATTAACCATTGTTTCCCTTATTATTGTTGGTCATTCTCAACCATTATTGACTGGTTAATGTTGACCCATAGTCTGGTTGGTGAAGGATGGGTAATCAGTCGCAACATCCGGCTGCAAGCGGCGTTGCCACCACCGCTCGTCACCTCCACTCACTCCCTCAACTTCCAGCTCAAAGGCCATCCAGAGAACGTTGAGGGCCAAAATCTGGAGCGGATTTCCCGGGCGAAAGTGATGCTTTTTCTGGGGACCTACTTAATGAATCCTAATGAAAAATGATTGGATTTTTTTCTGGGGACCTTCTATACCTCACAGTTGAGCTAAAAATCATTGAAAGCTTGAGAAAAGTTGACCTAATGATGCCAACACAAAGATTCTATACCTCACAGTTTGTCAACATTAGCAAAGCCCTTGGGGGAAGACAGCAAAGGTTTTCCGAGTGGACTCAACCTACCACGACAAAATTGCAGATCTCACACCCATCAACATGAGGAACCATTGATGGTTAGCACTAGTGGTGATTATGGATTACGATTTTTAACTGACACTTTTTGATGAATTGAGGGCTAATTGTCATACCTCATCATCATGGTAGCACGATAATGATTACTCCAAAGGGTTCATCGTGCCTGCTGACGGACAGTAGCCACCAGGGTTCCCAACCATCTCACCGTAACGTCATCATGATGGATGGCAGCTCGATCCGGCGGTGGGTTGGTATCCACCGTCAAACCTATATGCAGCGCATATGGCTACGGGTCAATGTTGACCAATCAAAATGGGTTGGATGAACATCCCTACAGAGACTAGTTTGGTCATATGGGGAATGTTTATCAGGGCAGGGTATTGACCCGCAACCATAATACAAATGCTAATGCATATATCTATACCTATAATGTGCATATATATAGATATATATATATTTATTTATGTATTTAAATCATTATATATCATATACATGTATGTCATGAGCAAACAAACCATATGCAGGTATCTGTATATGGAGAGATATTGTTGTATACATATTAGGTGTACACGTACAGATTAGGTGCACCTGTGTGTACACATGCATATGTGTACAGTGTGCACTATACATGCATCTATGCTACATCTGCAAAGTAGAGACTGGCACATGCATACTATACACTGACACCGTCCTGTTGCCCATCTGCTAAGATGCATAAAACAAACAGAAGAGTCCCTAAATGCATCTCATCAAGAAAACGCTGCTGATATTTGCAACTCACCCCTGTTCAACGTTGGAATCATGTACATGTGTCGTTGAATCAAAGAAAAAAAATAAAAGTTATGGTTGTTCCGCATGCTGGCACGAACTCAGATAACCACAATTAGGCAGCCCCCAATGATCATCCAAGTAAGGGAACACCTGGTTTCTTTGAAACATTCAAGCTGTGGTCATAAGCTATCCGTCAGCCACTGCATCCCTATCTCCAAATCGGCTGCCACCACGAGCCCAGAAATACACTGGTCTAATTGTTGGATCAGCACTTTGGGCTTAAAGATATCTGGTTGGTGGTTTCAACCCCTCTGAAAAATATTGGTCAATCAACATCAATCAACGAACCATCTCAACTGTAAGGGAAACAAGCAAGCTCTTTGAACCCACCAAATAAAACCAAGATCCAACAATGGTTTTTGAAGAACTGTTAACACCCCAACGTGTAGTCCTGCAACAGGAAAGCCGCGACATCTGGAGATCCCTAAGTTCTTGGTTTGAACAGTGCTTCAAAAGCTGAGTCGCAGTCGCTGTAGCGATGGTGTCCTCAAGTTCTTGGTTTTCTTTCCTACTCAAACTGCTCGCTTTGAGATCGTTGCCTCATGAAATCATCTGAAAACTAATAGTTTTCTCTTGGCCTGGAGGGCCTACTCCCGATTAGCTAGTAATTGTGTCAAACTGATCGTTTTGGCAGTGTTGCTGGTACCAAAGCGTCCCCTGTCCCAATCAAATCAACCCAACGGAACAGTACTGATCACTCCCAGTAGCTACCATGGCTGCCATGCCCTGGCTGCCTCGTCCAGGCACACAAGAGATGGTGAACTCGTAGCGAGTGGACTGCCTTGCGCCAGCTGGCCATCAAGAACGCAAGGGGCGAAATTCCGGGGTGTTTCCACAATCAACGAAACCATTTGGTTAATAACCAAGGTTATGAGGGGTTAATAACCATGGAATGGTTTTGGTTGCTAACCACGATTTGTTTAATAACCACTATAAGTGGTTGATTAAAGCCAAGCCAGTCATAGTTGGTTCATCGGGTACTGAGGGGTCAAACCATCTGGTTACAAAACTTGGGTTATTCAGCGGCCATAGTTCATAATCGGTTAATAATCGGTCAATGCAATCGGCTAAGAATCAGCACCTGGAAAACCTGGTGCCTGGAGTTTTGGGCACTAGGTCACAGCGCCGGATTTCTTAGGCACTTCCATTTAGAGGAAAGTGTCTTATTTTAGCCCTAGGATTCCTACGGGTTTTTAGGGCACTTTTATGGGTATTTACGGCACTTTCGTGCATTTCTAGCGCTGTGACTGAAATCCATATTTTCGAAAACAAGTATACTTGTCAAAGTGTCGTTTTTTGGGTCACTTTGCTGAAGTGACGTAATAATAGGCTACTAGGCTAAAGTGACTGAAAGAATAGTATACTAGGGCGTTCCAGGTAAATACTGAATCAATCATCATGAACCTTGTTGACCACTTGCTTAACAACCAAGGTTAACCTAGGTTAATTGGTGAATACGGGGTTCGTCAAATGGTTAACAACAAGTCAATAAGCAGCTGGTGACTGGTTGATAAGTGGTTAATATCATAACTGGTTGACATTTCATGTCACTGATCCTTGATAGTCAAGATTAATTGAAAAAGAATTGGTTAACAATGCTTACCCTCTTGTCAACTAACCTGGAAAATCCACCATTGAAAGCTGATTTCCTAGGGTAGCCCCCAAAAGAATGCTGATTTTCCATTGCCAGGTCAGTTTGCCAAAGGGAATTGGTAGGGGATTACGACTAAGAATGATCCCGGATCGAACAGCTCTCAGCTACCGGCTCAAGCTTCCAAGATCTTCCAAGCTCAGCCCTTTCAATCCTTTCGCCAGGCGGCATGAAGACACTCAACTTGGCATAAAGAGACTTCTTTTCCATCTGTCCCCAATCAAACGTCTGAAACCTCAGCCATGCAGCTGGGATCAACGTGACCCCGGGACGGGACGTGAAAACGCCGCAGCCGCGGGCTAGCCGGCTACGACATCCACGAAGCCTGGAATGTCATCTCCCCAACCAGGCGATGTCGTCCAATGTAAGTAGATGGACATCCAAAAAGAATGAACCTGTTCACTGTCTCTATGCTTTTTTGTGGCCAACCACATCCACCAGTAGCCTGCCACTGGGCTGTGTTTCCATCATCAGCAAGGTACCACGTCGTCTCTGTAGAACATAGAATCTGTCTTGTTTAGTCCTGATTTCTGTCAATGGTGTAGATACATGAAGAAGGTAGAGGTGCCTAGAAGAATGTTCCTCAAACAGCCATTGCGCGGTGTCCCACCCTGCCCCCCGCCAAAAAAAAAAGGGAAAGAAGTGACCTTCTGAATAGAAAGACTCCCAACTCCGTTGGGTACACAGTGAATACCCAGTCCTTGAAAGCCATAAGTGTTGTAACTGCTGTATACATGATAACCAACCCCCTTTAGTCATCAACCCCTTTAATAATCAACCCTCTGAATAACCTTCCAAGTTATCACAACATATCACAACTTGTCGTTTGGCCACTGGCCCAATGAATCCAAGACCCAGCAACTGTCCAAGAGCTCAACAAACACTGCCACATGATTGCAAGATATTGCAAGGTTGCTATCTGCATTCCAAGCATGGAAAAAGAAAGGGAAAGCAAGAATCAACAGAGAAGATCAACATAGAATAAATTCCAAACCAACCGGATAAATCCAGATCAGCTCTGAGGGTTCATCAACCTGATCGCAAGTGTAAACAAGCGCCGCATCTCAACCATCACCCTGGTAGCCAGGCGGTGGGCCTTTTTGTGCTGTCCCATCAGAAGCTGAACCAGGTGGGCACCGAACAAGATAACTTGTCGTTGGTTTATAACAAGGCTAACTACCTGTTGACCTATAGGAGTGTTTCTCAAAATAGGGGTAGCCCTAAATCATCCTTCATACTAATAATTTCTAGTAGTAAACCAACCATGTTGGGGGGTATGGCTTGAGAAACCCCCATATAGTGATTGTTTAATCAATACAGTTGGTGATTATCCCCTATGATTAACCTCGATGGCTTAACAACCCGATCACTGTGTCGACAAGAGCCCAGTCACGATGCTTGAGTCTTGGAATGTCTCATAGCGTAACTCACCTCCTTGGCCAAGGGGTAGAGCTGCGCGGCACGGGCTTGTAGTTGGATGCTCGCATCATAGCAATGATAGACTTCAATAATCCACTGATTAGCTACGGCTATATCTGCAAATGATTAAATTAAAGAGATTTAAAATAGTGAGGTTCTGATCATCAGGGAATCGTCTTTTTTGGTTGCTGACTGCTACCAAGAGTAGTTGAATGCCATAGCAATTGCTGTTTCTTGATACGAAACACAAGGGGTGCATGGGGGTGCATGAAGAGGAAAAACTTCACGTGCTAGTTGCATCTAGTTTCATCTGGTTGCATCTAGTTGCATGCTTTGTCATCAGGTCATTCCTAGTTCAGCTACTGAAGGGTCCTCCCCCAGTGTTGAATCTGAGTTTGCAGTGGTGAATCCCAACACCTTCACGTGGTGAATCCACGATTCGTGTGCTGCTGCGTCACGTGCTCGGCGATGTCCTCCTCATCCTTCTCGTGTAGTAGCTTGTCCATATCGAAGGCATCCAGGAGTTTGCCTAAGGATTGATGGTAGGACCTGGTAGGATGGTGGCCCCCGAAAACGAAATGGTAGGGGCATTGTAATTAGCATTGATCCTATCAATGATTATTATAAGAATTGATTTCAACAATTGATGGTGGCCCACCATAA
>VSDK01000197.1:179699-261685 GCA_009767595.1 Symbiodinium kawagutii
TAGTAGTAGTAGAAGTAGTAGTAGTAGTAATAGTAATAATAATAGTAATAGTAGTAGTAGTAGTAGCAGTAGTAGTAATAGTAGTAGTGGTAGTAGTAGTAATAATAGTAATAGTAATAATAATAATAATAGTAATAATAGTAATTGTAGTTGTGGTAATAATAATATAGGTAATAATGATAATAACAATAATAGTAATAATAATAATAATATTGGTATTAGTAATAATAATAATAATAATAGTAATAGTAGCAGTAATGATACTAATAAGAATAATAATAATAGTAGTAATAGTAGTAATAATAGTAATAATAGTAGTAGTAGTCGTAATAGTAGTAGTAGTAATAATAATAATAGTAGTAGTAATAATAATAATAATAGTAGTAGTAGTAGTAATAATAGTAGTAATAATAATAATAGTAGTAGTACTAGTAAAAATAATAATAATAGTAGCGCTAATAATAATAGTAGTAATAATAATAATAGGAATAAGAGTAGGAGCAATAGTAGTAGTAGTAGTGATAATAATAGTCATAATGATAATAATAGTAGTAATAATAATAATAGTAGTAGTAGTAGTAATAATAATGATGGTAATAATAGTAATAGTAATAATAAAAATAGTAATAATAATAATAATAATAATAATTTTAATATTGGTAGTAGTAATACTAATTGAAATATTAATAGTAGTAATAATAATAATAGTAGTAATAGTAATAATAATAATAGTACTTGTAGTTGTGGTAATAAAAGTAATAGTAATAATAATAGTAGTAGTAGTAATAAAAATAGTAATAATAATATTGGTAATAGTAATAATGGTAATAATAATAATAGTAGTAATAGTAGTAGTAATAATAGTAATAAGAATAATAATAATAGTAGTAATAGTAGTAATAATAGTAGTAGTAGTAGTAGTAGTAATAGTAGTAATAGTAGTAGTAATAATAATAATAGTAGTAATAGGTTTGTCGGGCAGCACCCTGGCTCATCCCCTTAAATGTAGTAATAGTAGTAGTAATAATAATAATAGTAGTAATAGGTTTGTCGGGCAGCACCCTGGCTCATCCCCTTAAATGCAAGGGTGGAGTAGCTGCCCGCCTGTCCGCCTTGCACCCGGGGATTGAACCCCAGGCCCGACGCTTGAGGAAAGACTTCATTTCCACTAGGCCATACCGGCCCCCTTAAAATAGCATATAGTTTTTCCACTTACATCCCATTGGTTTGCCTACCAAAAGTCCTTATTTTCAGCTTCCAGGTTCCTGCCGGCCGTGGGATGAGTCCCATGGGCTCGCCTAAACGACTTTGACTGTGCAATCGTGCGGTCCCTCGTGAACCTGGCAGCTGCGAAGTCTGGTATCGACCACCCTGCCAGGTATGCGGTGGTGTGCCGTCAGGATCATATCAGTAACCATATGATGCCACAACCTAAGTAGTAACATATGAGCAACAGCCATAGCTGATGCTTAATGAAAAAAACAAAATTGGTAATCATGTCATTCTCAAACATCAATTGATCATCGCTGAACTTATCCGTGAAGCATCAATTATCCGTAGTTGAGCATCAACTGAATTCAATTGATGGTTACTTATTAGGCATCAATCAATCAGTCAATCAACCAACCAACCAACCAACCATCCAAGCAACCTAGCAAGCAAGCAAGCAATCAATCAATCCATCAATCAATCAATCATCCATCAATCAATCAATCAATCAATCATTCATCCATCAATCAACCAACCAACCAATCAATCAATCAATCAGCCAACTAACCAATCAATCAATCAATCAATCAACCAACCAATCAATCAATCAATCAATCAAATCACTAACTTGCAGTACTTTTCTGTCCAACTATAAGTCTCCTTACTTGGGGACATGTGCCAGTGACCTAGTTGACCCTGGCCCAAACAAATGTCTTGTGCCTACAGATGTCTCGAGGGGTGCACTCCCTATGACGTGTTTGCGCCTCCCTTGAAGTGACAGGATGTTGTAACTGCGTCGTGTGTGGCACGGATGAAGGGTCACCCGTAATTTGTCGATGTATTTTCTGTCACACTTGAGGAGGACGAACAAGATATGCCTTGACTTGTGCACTATAGGCGGCACTAATGTTTACAGGCAGTTGCAAATCAGCTCGCAAAAAGGAGAACTGGTGGTGGCTAATCCTATTAAGTACCCATGTTTACAGGTGGTTTCTAATACCATTTATTGCTCTAAACAGCCACAAAATCATGGTGACTCGTCCAAAATGCAGGTCACAGCCTCTATGACGACTGAGCGACCCCAGCTCCAGGACAGCTGGGGGGCGGTGCAGCGTTGCCCTCCTGTCCTCGCCTCCCAATTTGGTGCTATGCTCTGTTTCCTCTGGGAACTCCGGAGGAGCCGAATCCTCACGAATGAGCACAGCACACAGGGACCCACGACTGGGTGCATGGCCTTCATGGCCTGTGTAAATTCAAAATATCGCATACATCTAAATCATATATGTATGTTTGTATGTATATATATATATATGTTCATTGATTTACTTATTTAATATATTTGCTTGTATATACGCATGTCTATATATATATATATATATGTATATATGTATTTATTTGTGTACTTATTTGCACTTTTATTCATTTATGTATCTATATACGCATGTCTGTGTGCTTCTTCAAAGCGCAGATATTGCACTTGCAGCACTGTTCCTCGATACAAAGAAATAGACACAGTTTGTGCCTCTGTGCGTACAAGCTTGGGTACATACTAGCACAAATAGACTTTCAAAAGGCGAACACCAATGGTTTGCAATCTTCAAAATCAGACATGCACCGTCCAAATCTTAGCGGAGGGGGGCGACAAGGTCGGGCATAGCTGTTGCCAACGAAGTTCCATGATTCACTAAGATATCAGGACTGATCATCCGGATTTTTCAACACCTCTGATTTCATGTTTTTTGCCAACCTGAGTTTCATCAGTGAATGGCCAGTGGTCTAAGTCGAGAACCCTTTTCATCCCCCATTTCCACAACATAGGCACAACAGTTGTGCGAGGGTGCCACAATCTGAACAAAGATTCAGGAACAAGCTCGGATATCATTTCATCTCGTATCACCTATCCTTCTTTCTAAGTGTGTGCTTCAATCATGTACCAAAATCCTGTCCCAGACTCCTATGAATTTCTTGTCCCTCAGAAAAGTAGAAACTGAAGGTTCATCCAGGTTCATCAGGCGGTCTGTTGAAATAATGAATTGGCTGCGACTAGGGGCGACCCTCATAGACCGCAATTGTTCAGTTCGCGGTACGTAAGCCGCTAATCAAATGAAAATGATTGTACACCAGGCAATAATGATTTAATGTGTTCTCATCAGATTATATCATATCCAGCTAAGCCAGGAGTGGCACAACATGGCACACTAATGTGGGCACCATGCAGCCTATGCCACACCGAGTCGCATCCAATTTGTCTTTGTTTGGCACGGCAAACTGCCTCAGTGTGCGCATTGTGGAGCAACCGTGTTGTTCAGAATATTGTTCTAAAAAGAAGGCTGTCAACTGCTTATGGGATTGATTCAATGGGTTCTAATGGTTCATCTGGTTTAAGAATGATCAATCCATGATCTAATCAATACCGTCAAAAATAGCTTACAGCAGCATGACAGAAGCAGTAACAACCATTAAATGTCGAGTTCTCCTTGTGCATCCGCCCGGAGGAGTTTCAAATACCAAATTCAGTGATCAACCACAAGTTTACAGGAGAACTCCACATTCAATGTAGATGAATGTAGTGCCTAGTGGAGTCGACGACACCAGGGTTCCAACCTCAACGGAAACACACCTGTACCAAATCTAGCATGCGGCCGTCTGGAACTCGCAGCTTGCGGATGTTTCAGAAGGATTGGCCACAGGGAAAGACCATGGAGTTGGCTTTTTTTGTTTGGGAAACAACTGGAAGGAGATGGCAATCACACCCAAGCAGAGATGAACAGCCTACAACTGGCTCTCCCCTGGCACTGCTTGTTCACTTGGAAGTCCTATTTCATGACTTTTGATTCACTATGCATTGGGTAGTACGCTTCTGTACAATCAACATCAATCAACAGCTGGACGCAGTTTTCACAACGCTGTGCACATCGGTTCAACTACAGTCGCATTAGTCAATAGTTGCATTCCCACCTTTAGCTCCTCAATGATCCCATAATGGCAGCCAGCAATCAGCAGAACCGTTGTGAATCAAACCTAGCATTGGTTGACAAATAGAAGCCAATCATCCCTTACAAATAACCCTATCTCACAAGTTTCTTCATGATGGCAGATACAATAATTCCATTGCACTTCAGGCATTAGACCACAAAAATTGAAAAGATCTATTCAAACTCCAAGTCTAACACCGGGATGACTTCTCTGGATCCGGGATGGCTTCTATAAACCCCAAAAAATCCTAACAGATTCACCGAGATGATTGGCTCCACTAGTCCACCGCAGGCTCCCATTGGTAGGTGCTGAGTCTGCCTGTAATGGTTGTTCTGTTTGATGATAGTTCACGACGCTTGACTAGTTGATGGGGTTGTTGTTGATGAGAGTTCATTGTGGTTACAGTGATGAATCACAGTTGGAAATGGTTTCATACTGCAATCATCAGTACTGATTCACCATTACTCTCATCAACCATCATGTAAGCTATCACTGTGATGATGGCTGCATAATGCTTCACTAATGATTGATGATAGGAAACCGTCATGATCACGGGAGGGAAACCCACTTGGCGACTTGGTAATTAAGCAGCCTGTCTATATTCCAAGTAGACTCACATTCCTATGTGCTGCCGGCAACCTTCGTTTTGATTTTGTTATGCACCAACTATTTCATTCTTCCCACCTGTGCAACAGGTTTGTAGTGCCAAATTTGCTCTAAAAAATCTAAGAAACGAGGTTTCAATATACCAACCCACATTGTTCTCATCATATATAATTGTCTTGCCATTTTCTTCCATGATTTTCTGGGTTCTTGGCAACACTGATGACCAACCAAACTACCAACTATTTGTATCATCGTTGCTTATTCATGATCATAAAGCATCTTGCAACCATCATTTAAGCAACCTCAACCCAACCCTAAGGCACCAACCTACCAACCTACCAGCCAACCTGAACCCCCCCATCACCCCACCATTCCTTCACATCTAAGGCACACCGTCTCTCCCAACGGCACCGTGGGCATATCCGCGAAACCAACCGCAGCGGCTTGGCCGAATGCGGGGATTCCGAGCCGCCCCGGGGGATGGCCGATGCGGTCAAGGGAGGGCGGCGGATTTTTTGGATGTGATAAATGATGTAAAGAATCAAGTCTTATGTGCTTTTGTCCATATGTTCTATTGAAGTATGTATGTATATATTTATATATATATATACATGTATATATATATATATATATGGTAGGCCACCCCCCAAAACCTACCTTTTTCTATTTTGAACCGTATTTTCCAGTGTTTTTTTACCATATTTAAAATGTAAATATAAAGTATATTTGCTTACCAAAAAAACAAAAAAAACAAAAAGTTACAAACAGCAACGTACTATATCTGTAGCAAGGACTAACTTTTTTCCAAGGAAAACCAAAAAACCAACTTTCCAAACAGAATGTTTGGTCAAGGTCAAAAAAGTTGGTTTTTTTGTTTTCCTCGAGTTTTTTTTGTTTTTTTGGTTTCTTTGGTCTTCCCTGTTTTTTTGTTTTTCTTCAAAAACCAAAATTTGCCTTGGGTTTTTTTGTTTTTTTGACTAAAAACATTTTTTTTCAAGGAAAACCAAAAAACCAAAAAACCAACTTTCCAAACAGAATGTTTGGTCAAGGTCAAAAAAGTTGGTTTTTTGGTTTTCCTTCTGTTTTTTTGTTTTTTTGGTTTCTTTGGTTTTCCCTGTTTTTTTTGTTTTTTCTTCAAAAACCAAAATTTTCCTTGGAAAAAGTTGTTTTTTCATCAACAAACCAAAAAAAAACCAAGGCAAATTTTGGCTTTTGAAGAAAAACCAAAAAAAAACAGGGAAAACCAAAGAAACCAAAAAAACAAAAAAACAGAAGGAAAACCAAAAAACCAACTTTTTTGACCTTGACCAAACATTCTGTTTGGAAAGTTGGTTTTTTGGTTTTTTGGTTTTCCTTGGAAAAAGCTTGTTTTTAGTCAAAAAAACAAAAAACCCAAGGCAAATTTTGGTTTTTGAAGAAAAACCAAAAAAAAACACAGGGAAAACCATAGAAACCAAAAAAACAAAAAAACTCAAGGAAAACCAAACAACTATTTTTTTTGACCTTGACCAAACATTCTGTTTGGAAAGTTGGTTTTTTGGTTTTTTGGGTTTCCTTGGAAAAAGTTGGTTTTTAGTCACAAACAAAAAACAAAGAACATTTTAGTTTTTGAGGACAAACTTAAAAAACAATAAGAAACCAAAACTTTACTCTACTCACTCCACTCTTCTCTACTATCTTCTACTCTACTCTACTCTACTATACTTTGCTCTACTATATTTTACTCTACTCTACTATTATATCTTACTATACTCTACTATTTTCTACCCTACTCTATGCTCCTATTCTCCGGTCTACTCTACTCTAATCTACTTTTTATAGTCTACTCTACTCTACGCTACCCTACTCTGCAGTTCAATGGTTTGATTCTACAATGCTATACTATACTCTATTTTACTCTTCTATACTATCGCATAGTCTGCTCTGCTCTATTCTACTCTACTGGATTCTACTCTACTCTACTCTACTCTGCTCTAATCTACTATACTATACTCTACTCAGTACTACTCTACTATATTCTACTTTAGTCTACTGTACTCTACTCTGCTCTACTCAATTCTACTCTACTCTACTCTACTCTATTGTACTATACTCTACTCTAATCTACTATACTATACTGACTATACTCTACTTAATTCTACTCTACTGTACCCTACTCTACTCTACTATATTCTACTTTAGTCTACTGTACTCTACTCTGCTCTACTCTATTCTAGTTTACTCTAATCTACTCTATTCTACTATACTATACTCTACTCTACTTTATTCTACCCTACTAAATTATGCTCTACTATCTTTTACTCGACTCTACTCTTCTTTACTCTACTCTACTCTATTTTTACTCTACTCTACTATACTGTGCCCTACTCTACTCAAGTATAGTCTACTCTACTGTACTCTACTATACAACACTCTGTTCGACTCTATTCCATTCTCCTACTCTACCCTACTCTACTCTACTATCCTCTACTCTACTCTACTCTACTCTACTCTACTCTGACTAGAAGGTGGCAAAAGGTAGGTTTTGGGGGGGGCTTAGCATATGTATATATATATATTATATGATGTAGATGTGTACTGATATGTGTTTTTTTGTGATATTTCTTAGTGGATTTAGATCATCCCTCAACCGGATTGGCCCAGTTCTCGCAATGCCTCTCTGGTCGAAAGCTCTGGGTCGGCGAAGAAAGAATTTGGAGGATGTAACCTACCATGGCATCTGGTGGCTGATGGAAAATAATCCCTCATGGCTGTGGTGCATCATGGCTAAACTCAGTTCAACGCCTGCAGTTGATAATAGAACCTGGATTTCCAACAGGTTTCCCCATCAACCTATTGCATTGCGCACTACCTCGGGCAGTCTCAGTGAGCCAGACTCCTGCGGAAAAGATTTCTGCAACGGCTCGAGTTCGACCCTAAAATGTGCTTTGCACACTTCCAAGTGGCAGACACATATCTTTGCAATGTAAATAGCTGCAGTGGCGAAAGGTGGCGAGAGCTCGGCTTTTAAGGTCTGCAAAAGGTCAACAAAAAACAACCATGCATACTAGATATCATCATGTAGTGATAGTGGAATTAGAATGTTTGGAGAGATGTACCTGAAGCACTCCGGGTGACAGCATACCATGCATTGGCAGTGGCTGTTTCAATTGTTGTTTGTCAGCAATAGTTGTGGGAGATCCATATATGAATAAGCATGCTTAACCATGGTTAATACTGATGGTTCGTGCTGATGGTTAGTACTGATGGTTCGTACTGATGGCTAGTACTGATGGTTAGTACTGATGGTTCGTACTGATGGCTAGTACTGATGGCTAGTACTGATGGTTCGTACTGATAGCTGGTACTTTTGTAAGTACTGATGGTTCGTATTGATGGCTAGTACTGATGGTTAGTACTGATGGTTCGTACTGATGGCTAGTACTGATGGTTCGTACTGATGGCTAGTACTGATGGTTGGTACCGGTTGATGGTTACCCGGAGATTTTGCTGTCACCAAACCACCACCAACGGCACCATCAATAGCTGGTGATTTTCCAACTCAAAAAATGGGGGATTAACATGGGTGTTTCTCAAAATAGGCATACCCCCAAATCATCCACTTATCATCATTCTTAGCATTAATAACCCAAGTTTGGGGGTTTCCCTATTTTGAGAAACCACCATATGGATCTACCATTTGTGACAATAACAACAGCAATAATGTGAAATCCGTGTTGATAAACCACCATCAGGACCATTGACATGGGCAACAACGAAAGGTACATGCCAACAGGATCTTGCAGACAGGGGCAACCCGGATCTGCCAAGACACAACCAATTCCTTCTCAGCAAAAGCCTCCCGACATCACGTGAGCCCCGTGCTGGGATGCTGGCAGCGCTGACTTGACCAACCAAGTCGTGGTTGGTATCGAAGGGTCACATCAAACGGTGGAAAACTATTAGTTGCTTCATGTTATACAGTTTCATGGTAGTAGCAGTTTAGCATCTACAACAACCATTTGTTACACAACTATAGTCATTGACAAACATATATTTATGTGTAGGTGTATATCTATATATGTGTACATTATCAGGTAGATGATTTGTATATGTATATCTATCTTCAGTTCATATGTGTAGTATGTATATGATATCTATAAAAATGAATAATTACACAGTTGTGGGTGATGCACAACCCATTGCACCAAAACCCACGTCACAAGGACTAATCAAGACCAGCTGCAAACAAACATGTAGATGTGAGTTGAAGGTTTCAACTGGCAGAGTCGACAATTGAGAATCACCTCTGGCAAAGGAACCTAGAATGTAAAAATCACCGTTTCTCATAGGCAAACTAGCCTTAATTGGTGGATTTTCCATTTCCGCGTGAGTTTTAACAAGGGTAAGCAACATGATATTCACGTCTATTGGAATTCCTCGGGATCTCATGTTTTCTGCGGGTTAAGCCCTCCGCAAAAGCCGCAAAGCTCTATATTGCATAAGTCCTCCGCTAAATCAGGCTTTCTGGAAAGGGTTAGTACTAAGGGAAAGAGACTAGTGAGCGATCGCAACTGAAAGCTTCCCAGTAAACATTTGATCGGACCTCTTCCAGCACGGGAAGCCAGCTGTTTTACATGGATGTAGGCGTCCCAGTCCGTGCCAAGAATCATACAGATCGAAAGAATGGTCACAAAATAGTCTTAATAGCCAACAACCAGCGATAGAGCCTGCTACCGACAATGGGGATGTAACTGCTATGAGTATGTCATACCAATGCGGGATTCGAAGGTCAATGACTATGTCAAGTGTGACACCTGGGTAGAGGTTCCTCACCCCCAATCAGTAGGCAATAGCAACTGGAGCTTGGTGGTGCCAGCATTGCCAGTTTCCTTCTCTGCAGTTGCGACTGTTGGATTGCTGTCACCAATATTCACCAATCATGACGTGATTCTTGTTCAACCCATAGTAACTATATTGGCTCCGACAATGCTGCTTACTCATGGTCAATGATGTAAAAACGATCCTGACATGTGTGCAACCTCCATGATGCTCAGCCTGCCCTGGCCTCTGCTACCGGTCTGCTGTTGAGCAGGAAGAATTTCTGCCTCAAGTCACACAGCTGAGACTGAAAAAGGGAGAAATGGTCATGAGTCCTTTGGTCCCCCATGGCAATTCATGGTTTCAGATGCATGGCGGCATGGCCCCCATGGCTATGACATCCACACACTTGGGGTTATATCGTACCCAAACTGTGACCACTGTAAACCCACACCTCCAACTTTTAAGTCCAAGAATTATCACGATTGAGCTTGCATTTAGGTAATGAAGCCCCCCTGTTTTTGTGGATCCTGTTTACCCCTGTACTTTGTCTGAGCGAGAACGTCAACACACATACGGAGGTCTTGGGAAATATCAAGCGGTGTCAGCCTGTTTTCCCTGTTCAATGGGTATCCTCGGCATTTAGTCGTCACATCTCCGTCATGTGTTGGGTACATCTCAATGAAGTAAACTATTGAAAACTGTTGATTGTGATTGTGCATGTGTCAATATATCCCAAGGCACATATGTGTATATATATATATATATCTATTGTCTATTGAAATGACATACACAAAAAATCACCAAAATGTGTTCAGTCTCTTTTGCACAAACCATGTTGCTACAAGACGAGCGCAGCTCGTTGCACAACCAGCCTCTGTTGGTTCCACCATGCCCTTCAGTGGCAGAACATCCCCTCAAGAACCACTCAACAGCTCAAGGCTACCGGCTCAAGCATTGTTCTGCTTGGTCATCGCCAGCTACTATTGGCAACAAAAAACAACCAACCAACCAACCGACCGACCGACCGACCGACCGACCAACCAACCAACCAACCAGTCCTCCATCCCAGAATCGTTGTGCCCAGCCACTTTTCAGCCCAGGAGAGCTTCGTCGACTGAATCTCGGGGATGCAGGACAGGACCTGAGCGGCACCCTGGGTCCTGAGATGTTTGAGGATGATAGTGGTGGTTAATAATTGTTGCTGACGGTGGTTGATGATAGTTGTTGGTGGTGGTTGGTGATAGTTCTTGGTGGTGGTCAATGATAGTTATTGCTGGTGGTTGATAGTGGTTAATTAGTGATGATGGTTAACAAAGATTATGACGGTGGTTGATGATGCTTATTGATGGTGGTTCAGAATCTTATGGATGGTTGATAGTCGTTCTTGATGGTGGTTGATAATGGTTTTTGATGGTTGTTCATAAGTTTTAGTGATGATTAGTGATCGAACACATCTCTCAAATAGACAAGTAATTACTGTTATCACATCATTATTTGGAGCTCCCTAGATACCACTCGACTGTCACAATTCGTTTATGGCTGTATGTAGGACAAGTTGTGATGGTCTGCAGGTCAGGCCAAACCCGGTGATCCTCGTCATGCTTGCGGAACGACAGCACCAAATATACTCCAAAGCTCCAAATCGTCCGAGGGAGAAGAGCGTGGTCCATCATGTCTACTTAAACACAGCATGAATGCCTCTCAAGCTGCAACTTCACTGCTTTAGCCGATAGGCAAACATCCAAATCGACTGTCAAGCACCAGCCCTTAACAAACCAAAATTGGTTGAGGCGAATGGATGCAGTTGTAGTTCCAGTCCATGGGACTTTGGCAACCACACCAAGCATCAACGAGTTTACGTGTCTGCATTTACCTTTCTGGCTTCTCGTGGGGATTGTAGGCTACCCTCTAAAAGATTAGCCCCCAGACAAGGCAGTTCATATGGCCTTCTTAATGGTTGATGTAGTTATTGACCCCTAAACCCCACATGAAATAATCAATCGACTAACCCAATTGATGCAATGTTGACCTTCGATGTATGAACTACCCTAATCAACATTCATCAGCATGGATCTTTGCCAATGGATACAGTAAGCAACATTCAACCACATTAATCACCAATCAAACCACTCCCCCAGTTCTTCACCAAGCTGTGGGTCAAAACCCTATACCCCTGGTTCCCCATTATTAACCATCGTTTTCCCTATCATTGCTGGTGATTGTCCCCCATGAAAGTTGGTTGGTTAACTGCTTGACCCATAGCCAACCACGCTTTAAACCGCTTGCTGTGTACTGGGCAGCACACGGGCACGCCATTGTGCGTTTTCTTCCACGCCTCGGAGATGAAGAAAATGTTCAGATCGGAGCTGAATGGTGAAACGGCTATGGTCATTAAAGGGCTGTTGAGTTGATCATGGTGAGTAACAGTTAGTTAGTGAATGAGGGTTAATAATAGTTCGTAATGAATCACAATGGTTAATTATGTTACCGGATTAGATATGATTAGTCTATGATAAGTGTTTTAGATAGTGTTTTTAACAACTGGAGTGGCAAAATAGTTAATTAGTAGTCAATAATGGTTTGTAATAGTTAGTCATTTCTGATCAATGATGGTTAGTCATTAATCAAATTGATTCAGAATGGTGGTCAATAATGTTGAATAATGGTTGGTTAGTAGTTCATGAGTAATTAATTAGTTGTGAATAGTTTTGAATAGTTGCTAATAGTCATAGGTTGATAGTGGTTACTAGTGGTTACTAGTGGCAAATGATGATGAAAATAGTGGCTCACAGAGGTTAACCATAATAGTTGTTTCTACTTAATAGTGGTAGCCAGTAAGTACAACTGATAATGATTGATAATAATGCAAATGATGATGGTGTACGACTATGTGAACACGAGCGGAGGAACGGTCACATTCAGATGGTTTTTATCCTCTGGTAAACTAACCTGGCAATGGAAATCCGCCCTTTGGGTGTTTCTAACGATAGGGGTACCCCTAAATCATCCTTTATTAATCATCCAATGACAATAAACCAACCAGTTTGAGGGTCCCCAATGGCCCTATGGCTCGAGAAACCCCCGATGGTAGCTCATTTCCCATGATTTCATGTTGGTGGACGAGCCGATGGCCCAGAGCCGACACAGCTTGCCAGCAGCTCAATGCAGCTGCGGCTAGGCCTTGGATCTACGCTCCTGGGGGTCAGCATCCCCAGATCTTGGGCAGTCCCAGGTTTTTCAGAACAACAAAGGTTTGAAACCACATAGGTGTTTCTCAAAAAAGGGGGTACCCAACAACGGTTGGTTGACTTTCAATGATGATTATTGAGTTTTTGGGTATCCCCTTTTTTGAGAAACACCTCTGGGGTATCCTATTAATGATATTAAGATGATTATTCATGGATGATTGGCGGGGGCCCCTATTTTGAGAACCCCCCACACGAAACCACCAACCACAGTATGCTCAACGTCTTGGACGGTAGCCAATGAAGCCAATGAAAGGATTCGTATCGGCAGTGCTACGTTCGCCAGTTGATCATCTACCAAACATTGTCAACTTCTATAGTGCTGGTAGATAATCAGCTATGGTTAACCATTGATATTAGCTATAGTTCTAGTTATCACCAGTTGATTATCGACCATTAACCGTGGTCAATAACAGTTAATAGTTGATAGCGATAGTGAAGAATTGTTAAATAAGTTCAGAAGATCCTAAGCATCAAAACAAATGATTCACCATCGCTGCCTTGGCACTAAAACAAATCATTCGAACAACAACCAACCTCGATGGTCAAACGGTTACTGTAACCATCATTGACTGCAGTTACATCACGAGCCGCTACTCGCCATTCTTAGCTAAGCGTGGATAAAAACTTAGTAGCTACTACCGCATGCGCCATGATCAATCAGTATCAAGCACTACTATGACTGAGCATAGAGAGAACCATCTAAGTTACAAACCATGATTGACCCTTATTCACCATTGCGAACCACTACAAACCAATTTAGCTATGGTGAACCATTTCCAACTATTCATAATCATTCCAAATTGGTGCTAACCATCATTGACCATTCCTAAGTCGTAATACTATTCACCATGGCATTGCTGACCAAGCATCATAGCTTAATGATGCCTTAATACCTTACCATGGCCAACCAACCATCCATGGCATCGAAGAACCATAGTCAGGAATGCGGCGGAGTCCTTACTTACCCAGCCAAACCCCAAGGGTTTAAAAGTTCAAACTTTCCGACAGACAGCAATGGGATTGCAATGGCATAGCCAAATCCAATAAAGGCCCCCCCCAACCCTGGACTTCCTAATCCCATTGAAAAATGCCAAAAAGTTTGAAAGTTCGGTCTTGGCAGGCCAAGCTTAGCCCTTGTGTTCCAAGAGTGACGCTTTCTCACGTCGTGCTCAAGCGACTTGAAAGGCAAGGATTCCGGGATCAACTTTAGTTGGACCCCAAGGAGGGTTAGGACCTGAAGGTCTGAGCAACAAAGGGTAGTTTAGAGCATGTTGGGACTCCAGTTGGGACCTTAGGACGACAGTAACCTTAGGGTCCACTACTCCACTATACGTCTAGGGCATGTTGCCACCCATGGCTGCCACGAGTGGCAGCCAGGTCGGTCGAATCCGCCCTGGGTTCCCCGGACCACGTCGCCCATGCCCCGCGTCACCGAAGCGAGATGGCCGTCCGCAGTTTGTATCTGCCGAGGGATGGAGGTCGAAGGTGGTACCCTCTGGTGATCTAACATAGCGATGGAAAATCCACTAATTATTGTGATTTCTATGTTAGATCACCAGAGTTTCACAAGCTATGAGGTGATTTTCCTGGGTTTCTCTACAAAATATGGTGATTTTCCATTGCTACGTTAGATCAACGGAGTGTACCCCCCCATTTTTGGAGGATTCTCAGGCCATAGGGAACCCCTTTAATATATATTAGTACCCATATTCATAATCTGGGATGATTTGGGGGTACCTCTGTGACTTGAGAAACACCCACCCCGATCCCCAACAATTATCGACAGGGAAACCACCAACAACGGTGGTGGTTTAACTCACCATTTAAAGACCGACTCCCGTGCAGAAACACGTCTCTTTAGTCCACTTCTATCCATCACAGATCATGGCGATGGCCTGTTTCTGTGCTTCAGGTCCTATCACCTGTGGTGCAAAATTTACAGCGAGATTCCACTGATTGAGTGAACTAAAAAGGGTCGTCCACACACCAAACCATTGCACTTTCCTGAAAAATTATCAACCACCCATTAACCATAATCATCATAAGTTACCATGGTTAAGTAGGATCATTAGGTTGATGGTGGTTAACCAATCATGAACCATTACCACTATTAACCTGCTTGCTTTGCGGCCAGGCCGGGTGCGGGCAATTCGCCATTGCTTAACCATGAACTAACCATCAGTCAATCATCAAAAAAAACATCAGTTAACCATGAGTTACCCATCAAATAACCAGATTAATCAAACATGAGTTACCCATCAAATAACGACTAACATCATGTAACATCCATGAACTAGCCATTAGTTAACCGCTCATCAAGCATTAACCAACCTAGTTGACCACTCATCAACCATTAACCCGCCTAGATAACCACTCATCCACCATCAACCAACCATGAGTTTGCCATGGTTCTTGGTCAACCACCACTCAACCCAACAGCGCCAGTGACTTACACGCCTGGCTACCGGGACCGGTACCCACCACCACGACGCCGGCGCGTTGCCTCAAAATGGCGAGCAGCCGGTGAACCAGTGGAGAATGACTGGTTAGGTCATGGTTGATGGGTAACTCATGGCTAACTACTGGATGATTTCTGTTGATTGACTAGGCGCGACTTCATGGTTCATGGTTGGCCAATGGTTGACTCATGCTTGAGCAAGGGTTCACTAGTGGTGAATGGGTACCCTTATATAATATAGACACATCCAAATGATAGCAAATGTAGGACACGGTGTACTCACATGGACTGAGCATGCCTGAACCGTCCAACCATGAATTGTTGCCGCAGGGAATACAGCAGCATTCCTACCATCAACGAGTATCACCAATCTATCTATATAAGATTGTCCATGTACTATCACTCCGAATTACAAGTAATTTCGGTACCTAAAAATATGATCCGTGAATATGGAACTTACATAAAGTATCATAGATACTTAATTCAGGTATCTTCCACGTTGCTTCACCCCATCTACGCCTGTCGTTTGCCGTGACAGCTGAAGAGTGCCCGCACACCGTGATGGCATCTGCTCGCTCATCTTGGTACCCCGGCAACCGCGACTTCTCTTCCAAGTGCGGCCTGCCCTGGCAGAGCTGGAATGGTTTACCAGCCTCGAAAATCCTGGAAGCTAAGAACCTTCATGTCTCAATAGGTAAATCAAGATAAACCATCTGTAAATGGTCAGTGTTCCCTTTCCAGGTTGCTTCAGCAGAGGATGATGCCTGCTAGATTCACAAGTGGTTCAGCTGCTGGGGAACTCCAGGACCAAAAAATGGGGTCTTAGGATCCAGGACCAGGTGTTTACAACACCCCATCGCCCGTGTATCCAAGCCGTACGATACACACCCAGAATTGAGTTATGAATGTTGCTGGTTGTGTATCGACACTTACCGATATGTTAAGTCCATACAAATAATATATGTTGCAGATAGCGATATGTTAAGTCCATTTGAGTCACATTTGTTCGACACTTACCGATATCGCTTGCATGCTGCTCCATGTGTTGATTCGTTTGACCGGATAGTGGGAAAGAATAACAAGAACATGCTATAATCTTCATACATATTACACAATATAGGCACATAATATAAATGCTATCATCTTGATCGTTACTTCATGTTACTTCCAACATATGTCGTGTAGTTCGTGTTTTCGTTGCGTTCCCAACACTTGCAGTCACCGTCCCCGAACCCATCAGATGTGATCCACCTGTGTCCTTCCAAGAGGCTTGACTTGTCCGTCAACCTGCGACTCGCAGCGGTTTAGCAGCCATGAATTGCTCACGAATCGACACGGGAAAAGTCTGAACTCATGTTGTTACAACGTGGGAAAGTCTGAATCATTTCTTTTCATCCCGGGTTGGCCGCCACAACTTCTTCATTTTCGGATCTTGCGGCGGCAGATTCCCGGCTATAAAGGTGTATTGTTCAGTAGTCGACCAGTGAATGTGCAGATTCACTGGCCTCACTAAGCGGTTTGCAGCTGAAAAATTGGCAGATCAGATTCGCTGTTTGTTTGGCCAGCCAGTTTGCAGCGCGTGAGATCTACATTGTGCGATGCTGCTGACTGAAGACAGACACAAGAGAGAAACGATTCAGTATTGCGTTTACCACCTTGCAAGAAACTCCAGCTTTTCCAAGCAATTCCGACTTTCAGGCGGGATCAATGCCGACTTTCCCGAATCAGGCTTCAAATTCAAAGCAAGCCCAAACCGTTTCCCTGCAAAAAATAACGATTTTTGGCAATTCGGGGTATGGTGGCCCTCCCGTCATGGAACCGTTACATCCAAATCAGGCAGGGAACCCAGAATCAAAGATGTTGACTACCAGCCAAACCAATGGTTGATCATCAGAGGTTCCACCGGCTGGTTAGGTGTAACCAGCTTACTCTTGTGTTAAATAAGCAAAGATATGAGCCAATTTGTTGAACGGATCTAAAATAAGCGGCTTAGACAATTTGCAAATGGTTGTTGCTTGGATGTTGCTTTTTGTTTGCGTCATGATTCACTGCCTTATTGACCATGTCAACCTCAATTGTGTTCTGTTGCCTTGAAACCGCGCAGTTGCATGACCCCTCAAACCTCGTAGAGGAGGCCATCGCAAAGGCCCAAGACAGCTGTGAAGAGCATGTCTCCTGGGCGCTCCAATTGCATGGCATTAATCGAGAAATTGGGACCTCAACCCATCGATGTGTGCAAGTTGAGCATGCTCTGAGCAGCAAAAGCATGGCATTTTACTCTACAATCTTTACACAAACGGTGGATGTGCACAAGCATCGCCCTACAACTCATCTTCGTATGAGCCGTGCCGGAAACCTCACGTCGCTGATTGAATCGTGGGGATCCATCAATGATCACCGAACAAACCAGGCAGACTTCCAACATCTTCCAACCAGCCAACCACTGGTCTCGGAGGACTCGTATCACTTGCTGGGTCAGCCAAGTTGGCGGCTCAAAATGCTTGGAATGCGTGTCCCCATTGAGGTCGACCCATGGGTTTGTTCGTCCAGGATTTTGTAACACTGAACTTCACTGAACTACCAAGCTACTGAGCCGTTTATCGACTGAATGGCCGTCCACCCCTGTGATCGTGAGTTTTTGAGCTCATGGAAAGGAGATTTAGGAAGTTGACCTGCTCACCACAAGATCATTTGCCTCCCAAAAGCATAATTTACCCTGTGAGATCAGAAGAAAACACTCAAAGCCATGGAAAATCCCAGCTACTCATAGCTACTCTAAGAAATTTGGCTCCTGAAAAAACAGCTATTTGATTGTGTGGAACACCCCAGGGAGATCTCCTGTGACCCGATGACTTCTTGCTCCTACCAGCTCCCAGCTCTCGCCCAGGGCCCCGCACCCACAAGCAAAGCTACCGCAGCTCCACAGCCATCCTGCGGCAGAGTGCTACCCTGCTTGCCAGAGATGTACCCCATGCATCGCAGAAATGGACATGATGCATGTGTGCTTATAGATAAACTGCATATAGCGAGCATCTATAAACCTGCACATACATTTGTTATGCATAGAGATGTATATACACATATTGATAATACACACATATCATGAGTTGTATTTGTATACAAAACTTATGTAAACAGCATAAGCAGCAAACACTATCACCGCCTGCTGATGTTTGCTATGACTGCGGTGGCAGCTCAGATTCTTGGCAGGTTCAGAGGAATGCCTACCATAGCTGCACCGAGGCTGGTCGCAATATGCGCAGAAGCCGGAGGACCTTTCGAATCCTCAGAATCTCACCCCTCTGGCTGGATATCTCACTATCAAACACCAGCCTTTAGTTCACGTCCCAGAAATGCATCCAGTGGATTGCAGTGGCATGTTCCCATTTGGGTACCATTCTGAGACCTCTGAAGTTCGTTACTGGAACTTTCTTGGCACCGCGCTATGGCTACAAACACTGAATGCTTGGATGGTCACCTGTTGGGCAAGTCTTGCCTACAGCCACTGAACCATTGGGCCGCAACAAGGCATCCTCAACACCTCGTTTCGCCTCAACCTGTTCTTAAAAGCGTCATCGTAAGAGCCCAGTGAAGTTGGCTGTCTCATTTGAAGCCCAAGCCCAGTACTTGAACGATTCCGTCGGGTTTACCACGAATCTTCGCTTCGGTTTTTGTTCGGACCGCCCATTCCGAGGCCTGGATGTCTGGCTGAGTTTCTATGAGTTCCTGGTGAGCGACGCTGCAGATCTATGTGCTATCCAGGTATATGGCTATGGGTCAATATTAACCAACCAACTAGTGGGGGATTTCCACCAACAATAATAGGGAAAACAATGGTTAATAGGGGGGAACCAGGGGTACAGGGTTTTGACCCACAGTCATATGGCTAGAAAACATGCTTGATGATTTGGGTGTGTCTCAAGCCAGTTTTGGAACCCCAAAGCTATGCTTGGTTTCTCATTATCAATGATTGATATTGCATGATTGGGGGGGACCCAAATTTTGAGAAGCCACCATTTACCATTGTGATGTGAAGCATTAGCAACTTATTAGGAACCACTATTCTCAATGGTCAACTGTTGTGGTTGCCTAGTAGTGATCAGCAACTCTCATCAATTATTAGGAGCCATTGTTCTCCATGATTGACCATCATCCACTACGTCAAGTATCGATTTCGCTGTCATCGAATTCTGTCGGTTACAAACTGATTGCGAAGATATGCTCCCCAAAAAATATTGGCTCGAACACTCCTGAGATTGCTTGACCCTGGTTGTTTCAGTGACCCAAAGAATCGGAGGTGGACATTCTGATCTGATTGGTGGTTGAACCACCCCTATGAAAAATATGTTAGTCAACCAACCATTTGGTACAAGTAAGAATTACTAGGGAAAGTCAGAAAGGTAATCAAACCACCAACCAGTGATTAATCAAACCTAGCAACAAAAGCTGACTTCCGTGGGTCATCTTCCCTTTGGAAATCAATAGGCTGATGTGGCTGATGCGTGCGGATTTCCAACTTCCAGGTGGATGGCTGGAAAGTTAACCACCTGGCTTTGACCACACTAACTGCCATGAAGGACATTGAGAAATATCAAAATGACCACCGGTGGATCTCTCACGGATCAGGGCCACCAGTCATGTCATATTTGTCACCACTGGTTCTTGATAGTTGTTATCTCCCGGAGTTGGCTCAAAAACAGGCCGCATGAGTCATGAATGAGGAGGCCATAACATCATGAACCAATCTTGACCGTGCCACTGTTCACCAATTCTCAATCGGTAACCATTCTTCACCCTCAATTCACCATTCTCAACCGTGTTTTTTTAGCCAGGATTCATCATCACTTATTGATCCTTCGACAACCAATAAGGGGTTTGTCCAGAAATGGTGTTACGTACCAACCATCCAAGAAGAACCATTGTTTGGGAAACTGACCAGCCCTAGTGGTGCACCATGGGTTTGGAGAAGCCCATATGGGTGTTTCTCAAAATAGGGGTACCCCCAGTTATCACCCAAGTCATCAACCCTTTGTAGCAATACACCAACCATAACTTTGGGTGATAACATCAATCATTAAGCCCAGTTACAATAATTGACCATTTGTAGGGTACACGAACTGGCTTGGCTATGGGTCAATACCCTGTACCCCTGGTTCCCCTATCATTAATCATTGTTTTCCTACTACTTTTGTTGGTTATTATCCTCCCTTATTGTTAGTTAATATTGACCCATGGAAGCTTAAGAAACCAACAAATGAAACATTCATCAACCCTTTGTAGGGTACCCAATAATTAACCATTTGTTGGTTGATGAATAATTAACCATCTGTTGGGAATAAGAAACCAACAGATGAAACATTCATCAACCATTCCCAAGCTCCGCATTGCTCCCGCGCCTTGTCAAGATCCTCGAAACTCTTCACCAGCGCGGCCTGGATCAATTTCACAGCGAGGATCAAACAGCCCGAAAAAAAAAAAAAAAAAACGAAAATTGCAGAAATATTAAGAATGGTCATTAATGGTTGTTGTTAAGAAAATGGTTACTAATAGTGCAATGGCTATTAATATCAATAATAACCATTACAGCAATGATGATATAAGAATATTACTGTAATAACCATTGCACTGATGGTAACAACCATATTCGAAGACATTCTTATCGACTAAAGATTATGCATGACCGACCAATATAATGGTTATCATAATAATTGCTCAATCAATACAGTAGTGGTAATAACCCATTGTTGACTAACCATTTGTTTGCCAATATTACCATGATGAAGCATGTTCAACCACTAACCGTTTTCAACCATTATTGACCATGATTCAGAAGCAATGTGAAGCATGTTCAATCGTTATTAAAAATAGCTGTTTCCAAACCATTATTAGCAATTATCAATAAATTCAACATTCTTTACCCGGATTCACCAAGATCTGAAATGATTGACCATTGTTAACCATCTTAAAACAATATTCACCTCAGGTTTGCACCACAGCGCATTCTTGGCATTGATCGGATTTAGATTGCAGATTCCTGGAACTTCCTTCTATACTCAGAAATGACTATGTAGGGATGACTTGAGCGATGATCAATATGAGATATCTGACTAAAGTCTAAATGTATACACTTACACCTTTACCTCTCTGCCTTTCTGCCTGCCTTTTTACCCATGCAATTATCCATATATATATATATATATACACATGTATCTATGGAACCGATATTGTGTACTTCAGCATTTTTTGTATTCAGAACGCTGTGGGATGTCTGTGTGTGTGTGTGTTTGTGTCTCACCTTCTGCACCTCGACTGGAAGTGAGTCACTAGAGTCTTGATTTGGACCTCAGTTCGGGCCCTCAAAGAAATCTTGACATTGCAAAGCCTCGCCCCAAACCAACGATCACAAGATGAACACTCTGCCAAAGAGGGCAGAAACACGGCAAGTCTCTTATCATCGGCCCCCCACAAAATGCATCGTTGTATTGATATAGCTGATATAGTTGCAATCGAAGAACCACCAGTGGGAGACTCGGCAAATCCAAACCTTCATACAGAGATCAGCTCGCCCACAGGAGAAACCGGCCTTCACATAGGTCTCACTGGTACAGTTTGGAGGTAAACTGGAGATGTTGTCCATCACCTCAACAGAATGCAAAGGGCAATCTGAAAGGATTGAACAGTCCTCCTCAAATGTGGATTTCCACTGGCAATGAACTTGGAACCCCTTCCAACTGGCATTCAATCAACAAGACATGATAAAATATGTGAGAATACGGGAGTATATTTCCGGAATAGTCTCAAATTTGGCAGAACTTTCATCGCACAGTGTGTGCAGAATCTGGGAGAAGGGCTACAAATTCGAAGCCAATTTATGGCATAGTTATGGCATAACATGGGACATCACTGGCATGTCCTCAGCCAATTCATCGGTGGTCCCTGGCAGTTGCCAACCCACCCTGTGAGCTGGAACCAGCACCCAGGTGCTGTCGCCACAGAACGCAGGGAGATGGTCATGAGGGTTGTGTGGCGGTTGATGATGGTGATTAATGGTGGTTAATGGTGGTTTGATGGTGATTCATAGTGGTTAATGATGGTTTGATGGTGATTTGATGATGATTAATGGTGCTTATTGGTGATGAATGGTGGTTTGATGGTGATTCATAGTGGTTAATGATGGTTTGATGGTGATTTGATGATGATTAATGGTGATTATTGGTGATGAATGGTGGTTTGATGGTGATTAATGGTGATTCATGGTGGTTTTATGGTGATTGGTGGTGATTCATGATGGTTGTGTGGTGGTGGTTAATGGTGAATAATGGTGAATAATGGTGATTGATGATGATTTGTTAATGGTTGAATCATTCAATGGTGGGTGATGATGTTATGAGTAATGATGGTGAATAACTACAAGCGGTCAATCATACTCGCAAAGAGGAGTGCGTCTAACATTATAGTCTAGCTATAGTGGTAATTACCCTGATCATAGTGGTTATGGTGGTTACTATGGATATTTGATGACCTCCCTGAAAGGCTTTTGTTCAGCTCCCGTTTGGAGTGGCGATTCTGTTGATGAGCAAATTCGTGCATCCTGGGTCAAGGTTGATTTGATGCATCATGACTAGGTAGAGTATCCCAAGTAGTCCTTAGTCACAGCGATAAAGACAATGACAAATAGTGCTCCTGTTTAACTAATGGCTAGCGGCTATTGACCATTTACCCAGCACCATGGTAACCCAATCTGGCTCCACCATCTCCCAAGGTCCGACACCTTCTTATGGAAGTTTTTGGCGCAGTACCTCAGCGTTGGCAAAGCTTTCAGCAGACTGCGGGGTGGCAATCTCCATGTGCCTCAGCATTTCTGTGAATGAATGTATGTGTAGTATGCACATGCATATGTGTGTAAAGTGACATGAATATGACACTTTTGGCATGTATGGGTGCAAATACCTGTGTAAGAATGCAAAGATCTGCACATATACGTATGCTGTTGCAATTGCGCACATTCATACCTGCTTGCATTTGCTCAAATCTCTCCGCCTGAGCTGATACCTACTCCGTTGTGATGTGCGCAGCCAGGGTTTTGCTTTCGGGTGGTCGAAATCCAGGGCCTCGTTTCATCCCATCTTTCACAACCAAAGAGTGAAACGGTTCAACACCTTCAACAGGTGTTTCGATAGAAAGCAAGGAATTCAACAGATTTCACCTTTCTACTGTTGAAACACTTAAACTCTTGGGAGATATGTACCCATGTATATGGGAGTGGGTCAAAACCCTGTACCCCTGGTTCCCCTATCATTCACCATTGTTTTCCCTATAGTTTTGTTGGTTATTTACCTTCATTATTGATGGCAGGTATTGACCCATAGCCATATGGGTCGGTTTTACGTGGCTTGCCCAGCCTGAGGCTCACCCGCAGGTACTCGGACTCCGGGCTCAGCAGCTAAATAGCCAGGGACTTCGGAAGCAGATGACCTGAGCTCAGTGGACCACTGGTGGTAGTGGTGAATGAATGGTTAATGGTTAGTGAATGGTTAATGGTTGAGCTTAGTTATATTACTTGATGTCTGAATTAGTGGATCAAGTAATACAACTAATGGTTAGTGTTCGTCAACTAGTGGCAGATTCGCCATGAAGGAATGGTGGATCATGTTCAAAATGGTGGATGAATGGCTAATGATGGTCAATCAATGGTTAATGAACGGCTGATGATGGTCAAAGATGGTGAATGATGGTATATGAATGGTAAACCAATAAATTGCTAAATAATGGCGAATAAATGGATAATGACTAGTAAATTAATGGTCAAGTAATGGCTAATGATGGTCAATGCATGGTTAAGGATGGTCAAGATGATCAATGAAGGACGGCCAATGATATCAACAAATGCAATGAGGTGAATTGATGTTGAATAGAGGTTGATGATGGTCCATGCACGGGAAAATAACAGATAAGAACTAACAATGATGGCTGATAGTTGATACTGGTTAATACTATGTAGCTAATAGTGGTTCATCCAGAGATCAAGTCAACTGCATATCTGTGATCAATTCATCATTCGTGTCCACTCATCGATGAAAGAATTGTCAAGCGCTGCGGTTATCCGCATGGCCATATGGTAAGGTTGGTCTCCTGACATGCATCAGAACAATCCAATTTGTCGAAGTGAACGTTCAAAAATCCCAGCCCATCGTGGGGCGACAGTCCTCCGAAGTTTGAATCGGGAAACAACAGATCATATGGGATTATGATCGATTGCGATGGATTACGTGATTTGGGCACCCAATACCATTTTGTTCAAGGTCCGCAATTATCACAATTCCACGAGGACAGACCACCTGTGGGAACGTTCTTCCCAAATTCATCTGAAAAATCAAACTCAAGTAAAGCATGCGACATCATCTGCATCATTATCATTATCATAATGATTATCATCACCATCAGAGCAGAGGCAGTGCAGCAAGAATCGCTCTTGCACCATGTCACTGCCCGTCAAAGAGCGCATAGAGGCCGATGGGTGCCTCCGCGAGCGCTGGTGAGTCATCCACACAGGTGATATTCATGTCATCTGCTTGGGGGTTAAGTAGTTGATAATGTCATAGATAACTACATGTTGAGTCATCCCCGAAGAAATCATGTAGTTGATCAACCAATTATTCCCAATACGAGGGAACAAGAAAAGAAAAGCTTAAAAGCACCAACCAACCATCATGTGTAATGCAAATGATGGGTAAGAATAATTGAAATGGTTGAAATTCATAAAATCCACACAAATGACATGGTAATCGATCATTCACACAAATGAATGGAATGGATCAAAATGGTGGGTAACAACACAATTGAACAATCATCATGGGTCGGCCAACAGTTCTGCAGTTGTAAGTAGCAGCAAAGCTGATTAAACGACCAGAAAGGTAAGTGGGGCGCAGAGACCTAACAATACCGGAAGAGGGTTTCCCAAACCACCGAGAGATGACAGTCCGAAGCATCACAAACAGTTCTACAGCAAAAGATCCGACATATTCCAAGAGCCACTACTTCTGCCGGAAATTCCTTTCCTTGCTACAAAGTTCGAGCAGACCGTTTCTTTCCGGTATCCTCATCCATCTCGCTTCCTCTCATTGGCTCAACTGGCGTGGATATGGTGGTTTCTCAGAATAGGGGTACCCCTAAATCATCCATTACTAGTCATTTATGGTAATAAACCAACCATTTGATGGGCCCCCCATTTTGAGAAACCACCATATGTTCCATCACAAATGATAGGCTTTTGGGATTTCACCAGGCCATGATCGCTTCCCCATGGCCCTGAGAAGTTCCATCACGTGGCACTCTGCCAGTGCCATGTCCGTCTCGTCACAACGTCTCGACGATGGGTGGCTTCAAATCTGCCCATGGCATTTACTGAGCTGGCTATGGGTCAAGCAGTTAACCTACCAATAATGGGGGTTGATAACCAACAATAACAAGGAAACCAATGGTTAATGATGGGGAACCAGGGGTACAGGGTTTTGACCCACAGCCAGCTTACTATGGCCATTTCCTAACTTTGGTCCATAGTAAAATGGGTCAACACCATAAATAAGCCAAAATAGGTTGTAGTTCATATTCCAACATTCAGACCCGTTTGGAATTTATGGGATCACGGTTACAGGGTATTGACCTACAGCCATGTCACTGGCAAATAATCCAGCAGACAGGCACCAAGCAACCAATCAACACCACCCATCTGCCCAAGCTCAAGGCCAACCAACCAGGTCAGTTGGGTCATCTGAAGCTCTACCAAGGCCTGACCCCCTCGCAGGTTGCGCGGTGCCTGATCAGCAAAGAGCCCGGTCATTGGAAGGTCCACTTTGGAGCGGTCCGCCACCTGTTGAAGCCGAGAACCTCCCCCATGAGCAGTTCGGGTTGGTGAGTCATTGATGGTTGGAGATGCCAACCCCGGATGAATGAACTGTTTAATGATGGTTTTAATGATGCTTAGCATTGATTTTCACCAGATATCATTGAAAAACCAAGGCTTTGCGGGATACCCTGTATTAATCATTAATCAACCAGAGCCTTATTAGTCCAGGGTTGGCCTTAATAGTCATATGGATTGCTTATGGTGAATGAATCAATCCATCTGCTCAGTGTTGGTGAATGGTCATTAAAGCTATAAAATCATCATTGAACCACACCCTTATCCATTGGCTTAGCATCATGAACCAGCAGAGCCGGGTGTCCGGCTCTAACCAAACACCAAGCCAGGTCACCATGAGAGACAACTTTGCCGGTCAACATCTCCGAGATCTGGTAGGGCCTTTCCGTTGCAACAACCCAACCACAACAGCACCCCCAAACCTCACCGGTGCCGGGCCTTTCGAAAGTCCTGCGATGGTCTGAAACCGTTGACTTTTCCGGTACCAAAGAGCGGTAAATCGAAATGGTGGTTTCTTAAATGGGGACAATGGATAGTTTAATACTATAGTTACTATGAATGGTCAATATTGGATGATTTGGTGGGTCCCTAATTGAGAAACAAACCAAATGAGTGTGATACACATCTGCTTTGATGGAGATACCATCAATGAAATGGTGTCCGTCTTAAGTTGAATTTGTTCTGCTACCCAAAATTTCTGCAAGTGTGTTCCATCATGCTGTAGCTCCAAGAAATTTGTGGCGATTTGTGGTGTCTGCAGTAAAGGTGCCCTTTGGAAATAGTTGTGGCTTCCCCCCGTATGGATAAACAGCCCCACTATGACACGATCTAGTTGGTATGTCTCTGTTCTCAGCTCATAGCATCCCCATCATTGGTTCTCATCCCCTATGGTCAACCTACATTAACCATAAATAGCATGTATTGCAACCATTCATTGATTCAATTGATAGGAACTGATTCATTATACTCAACTGCGGTATGGGGTATAATGACATTTGCCATCATTTACCTGTTTTATACATACAGATATGGATACTAGCATATTGGTATCCTCCGCGTCTCCTGTTCACATTGATACCCCCATTTTTGGCTAACGATGTTGAGAAACTGCCACCGTGTCGCTGTCCTTTACCAAGGCATGCCGCGTGTAGGGTTTACCTGCACCTGCGGCCGGGCCCCCACCATGCCACATGTTTGGGGTTCACCAAGTAGTGCTGGATAAAAAGGGTAGAACTCATGGTGAGCATCATGGTTTTGACTAGCGATGTGTGTACATATCTCTGGATATACATACATATGTATATAATATGTATATATATATATATACACCAGCTAAATAGTGCCATTTTGGGGCGATATCCTTTCACAACTACTGGTGATAATTGTATTAACCAGCAGCTTTTGGCGACTGACTTACAACTCCGTATAAGTGCAATACCATGACCTCAAGATGTTTGACTGCGGCTGGGATATGTATATATATATAGTCTGCATACACATCTATATTTATGTTACATATATAGAGACATACACATACATACACATAATCACATATATTGATAAACCAAGCATACTTGAAGTTAGATCACCTATCTATCGTTAAATCTGTTGGTCAACTTGGATCTTCGTCCCACCAACCAGGCGGAGGTGGTGCCGCTTCGAGCGCCTGCCCCACCCATGCAAATGCCGTCCACCAGCACATTGGGTGGCACGATTGGCTTGCTCCTTGCGTTCCCAGGTGGACCAGCTGCAACACTCAGTCACTGGTGTAGGATAAAATTCTGCCGCCCTTTGAATCAAATTTGGGAGGACAACTGATAGGTTTTCCAGAAGAAGTGTTGAAGAAGACCTTTTGGAGTTGTGGATGCTCCAGAGAAAACGTTTGGTACAATATCATTTTGGTCCCAAAACAAGCTCTTGGCGTGATACTGGCTACTGCATGGTTCCTAAATGTGCTGGGTGTCAAAACCTCTCAACTACCTATTGGTTTGTTGTCCTTGATCTCTATGTTCATCCACCCTTCGTTTGTGAAAGCCCTTGTGCCATGCCTCTATCATGGTCACTGGATTCTCATGATGGATCACTATGGCTGTCATCCACCAGTACCCCAGGACGGACCCCTAAATGATATGGCATACTTGTTACCCAATTCTCACCAACCAGTTGTAGTATGCACCGCGCCGAAAGTCACCACGGGCGAAATCATACAGGGACCTGCCTGGCACCCAGCCGATGCGCCTGGCAGCCACGTAGGCCAAACTTTCAGCCATCGAGGCTTCTCTCTGGGCTGCATACCTTGATGGCCATGGTTGGATGGCAGGGGGCGCCCTCGACGTACACAGCGATGGATCCCATGGGCTATACATGTCCATGTTGTCATCTTGGTTCATGTTGGTTCATGTTGGGTCATGTTGGTTCATGTTGGTTCATGTTGGTATCTATGTTATTTGGCGGTGATATCAAGCATTCGATGACCATTTGTGTGTGTATATATATATATATCTGTATCAATGGTATGTATGTATCCATCTGCCTATCTAGTCTCCCATTTCCCTCTCTATCTGTGATCTATCTACGTCTAGACTCTGGATTCAGGTCCAAGGGACCCTTGAGTCTTCGTCTAGCCATATGGGTGACCATGGTGGTACCCCACTGGCCCATCCCAAGCCATCATCATCATCAACAGGATAGCCTACAGCGAGCTGGGGGTCATGAGGCCATGGGCGAACCCTATATGGCTGTCCATTGGGATGTTGCACTTCAATCAAGTTCCCCTCATCAACTCATAGACCCAGGTAACCAGACATCTGTGGAACCAGTGCAGAGGGACACCAATGAGTGCCGGATGCATCTATAAAGTTGACACAATGCAGTTCACAAGCCCCAAGTACAACACAGCAAACCAGCTTTCATTGTGGATGTTGGGCTCCAAAAAACGTTGGCTCACACACATACATGGATCGGTTGAGCCCACCTCACAACCTCAAAAACCAGGACTTTTGCGGCTTTGGTCGGCAGGTCCCGCCGACAATCAGCACTAGAAACGGACCAGGCCCCCGCGTTGAGCCAGGGTGAGGCCTAGCTGGGTGCCCCTGCTGCTCCTTGATCTTCCAGAGCGGAGTGCCCGAAAATCCCTCATGGCCACCTGCGGCGGGAGCGCGGACCTGCTGATTCATCAACGGAAATGCCTTCCCGTAAACTCGGGTTCACAAAATCCGCATCATCTCTGGATGAATTCCCCATGTGGCCTGACCATATTTAGGTCGGTTTCTTCGACTAAGGAACCCCCAAGAATGGTTGGTCAATTACTATGAATGATTAGTCATATAGTACCCCTATAGTTGGTATACTATATTAGTCATTAGTCATTTATTACTATAATATGGTTGGATGATTTGGAACTACCCCTATTTCACTTCCGTGATTCCCCAACTAGACTGGCCTTGCACCTGGAACCCACCGTGCCATACCTCGCCCCTGGCAGCTTGGTGGACCCCCCGAAATCCATGCGTGCGATGTCCACCCACTGGGCTGCGCCTTGACCCTGGCTCACCTGAGTCGCAGGTGGTGAACTTCGTGCAACGAGAACAGCGGTATAGCAGAACACCTAACAATAATGGCTAATAGTTGCTATATATCATAATTAGTCATTATTGTTAGGCTACTAATGGGCCACTAATTGTGGCTACTAATAAGCTACTACTAGGTTCAATACTTGAGCCTTTTCCAATAGTTTCTATACCATAGTAACTATAGGATGCATATGATATGTATCAAAAAATGTGAAACAATAAAACAGTTGTATATACAATGTTTACAAAACAACAAGCAAGAACAACGATGGTACCCTGTGGACCACCACCACCACCACCACCACAACAACAACAACAACAACCACAAAGACGATCACAAGAGCAGCAACAGTGACCGCTACCGTCAGATGTCAGCGTCCATACCCAAACAACTGCGTGCTTCTCATCATTCATGGACAGCCCCCAATGGTCTGTTGGAGGCCAAGCCTCAACAGGGAAGAGACGCTATGTAAGTTACCAAATTGCCTGCAGAACGTATATGGATATGGTTTGATATGGGGATATATGGGGTACACAGCAAGACTCATGCTTCCAACATCTTCCAACTACTTACTCAACACGATCAATTTGGGATTGTCAGAACCGGCTTGGAGGAACCTTCTACAGCAAGGGCCTCAGAAACTGGCCATCTCTCGATTTCCAAGAGAAAATCTTCCTTACATGCGACCTGCTGCGGAAGAACCATGTCTTCCAGACGGATTCCAGTGCATCTGCGTCGTCCGAGTTCCTACCCGATCACTCAAACTTGGCAATTCAAAGGCACGCGTTCAAGCTACGACTACGGCGCGACAACTTGGACATCCAGTCCTCCAGTCGTTGTGAGGCGTGACAAAGCTCAAACAACGGTGCCATCGCTGCTGCGTGGCCGGTGAAAGTGATCGATTTGGCATCAGTGGCGGTGCCCTTGATTCGAGGACAGCCCGGTGTCCTTCATCAAGCATCGCGGCGTCAAGTTTTGACGAGGAAAAGCGTGTTCGATTTCGCTGTACAACCCTGTGGTTGCAAACCAGGTAAGAAGCCTGGTAGGAAGCCTGTCGCAACAAAAACCCTTGGACAGCAAAATCACAGGATCGTCTTCCGGTAACCTTGTGATGCTTGAGATTCCCCGGATGGCATCATGTGGTGTTCATCTGGGACGTGTTTCACAATGAAGTTCCCGTTGTCATCATTATTGGTTGAGCATGATTGACAATAAATGACCACTTCATCGAGAACAATTCTTAGCCATCATGAGACACTACAACCATTGTTAGCCATGACTGGTTAACCATCATTGCAAATTATTACCATCATTCCCATCATAATCATCATAAACAGTTTGACCATTCTAACCACTCTTATATCATTGTAACTACATATAACCAATACAAAACAAACCATTTCATTATGACCATGACCGTTATGTTACACCATTACAACCATCATGACAACCATCATGACAACCATCATGACAACCATCATGACAACCATACATATCCATATATAACCATTATAATCATATATAACCATCATGAATCGTCATCAAGCATCAACTGACACGGCCCCAGCTAGGCTTTCCGTGGGTCGCTGGGCCATCCGGGCCATCTTTGCCACGCGCCCCCGAGCGCGGAGCAGGCAGAGGGAGCACCTGGGAGAACTCGAACCCATGGCGGGGGTGAAAGCAAAGCCCAAATGTGTCGTTAGGATATGGCTTTTGTGATATAAATGAGTAATATAGATCATATATCACTTAGGATCACTTAGGATTTTATGATTGGTGATGTTGTGATATAAAATGAGTGATGATTGGTAGAAGAATATGGGTGATGATCATTTTATGATTTGAAAGAAGAATAGTGCCCAATGAGTGATGATTGATCATCGATCATGGGTGGAAGACATCTTGTTAACCTCATGTATGATGTTTACGTCACCAGTTGATCGATGCTTAGTCATGATTAATCATCAACGATGCCTGGTCATTGATAATGGTTGATCATGCCCACCATTCATGTTGCTTGATCAACTGCTTGAAGACGTGGAATGGTGGGTGAAAAATGGTTGGTAGGGGATCATAAGCGACCGGAAGCAACAAAAATATGGATATACCCACACAATCCAACAAGTATCATCATGTGGTCAACACTTATGGCTGCATATTCGCAGGCAATGGCCATCGAAGTGGCAGTTGGATTCTCCGAGTGGTCTGCACTTCAAAAGGATGCAGCCACGTGATCTACTGAGAGTTTTAAGACAGAGCTAATCGCCCTGGTTTGCATACTAGGATGTCTTCTTCTATGTCATGGTCATACTAAGTCCTGTGGATCAACAAATCTCCATCCCCAATGATGACAACTACTAGCAGACTAGCACACTTGTAAAGAGTTGTTAGCTCATAATCCAAAAAGGCAATGGAAAGCCGTCTGTTTTGATGAGCTGCTCAGCCACAAATTCATCGAGGTGGTTCGGCTCTTGACATTGCCCAACGGGGCACTCAACAAAACGTTAGCTTCTCCCAGTTCATCTTGTGGCAAGTCAGACATTGTCTGTGAGTAGCATTGTCCTGGTGTACCTCCAAAATGGCCGGTTTATCTGCTAAAATGCTCATTTGCTATGGTTTTGAGGATGCCTCTGGACACACCCCTCTGAAGATTGCAGGTCGCACTGCACCACAGTGCGTGTGTATCCGTCAAAACGTATCTTCAGTTTGCAGGCCAAAGAACTAATGGCGCTTCTCTACAGCACAAATTCTGGATTGGCTAGTTTCAACTCACATCCCTTTCTGTTTCATCCATATCCACACGTCCCCCCATCCATCCTTAATCACTTCCCTCCCTTCTGAAGACGCTGAGTCCCCAAACAGCGCCCACGGGGGCAAACCCCCCCGGCTGCTTTTGCCCCCACTCTGCCACAATGCTGGAGCCAAAACGGCACCGCGGCGAGGCTTCCTCAACTGCAAGGGCAACATCACACCATGGGTCATTGCGGCCCTTGCCTTTTCGACTGGCAATGGATGATATTTCGCATAGACATGCACCCCATGGCACAAACAATGCTGTGCTCAAACGCGATTGGTCGGGGGCTGACGAACACCAAAGATGACCAAAGTTGGAAATTTGGCATCGCCATTGTGATCATCACGCATGGTTACCTGGCTTCGACGCGTGGAAGAACTATAGATCCTAGCGGCCCAGGGTCAAGCCCTGGACTTTCAGTTCGCCATGGTTCAGCCGAAAAAAATTGGTCATCCCATACAATTGTTGAGTTATGGCTTGTTCATGGGTCTTTCCCCGGGTAGGTCCTGATGCTCGAAAGCGCAAAAAAAAAACATGCAGCATCAGGTCCTTGATCGACTGGAAACGCCGTAGCTCCACCGGTCGCACGCTTCTTTTCACAGGTCCATGGAAGCTTCACCCGCACGGATCTGCTTGAAGTAGTGAGGCCTGGTGCGGTAGCACTCAGGGTCTCGGCACTTAAGCAGTAACCCCAGCAGTTCAGCAAATGGTTCAGAACCTGGATCAGAACCTCGGGATGTTCCGGGATATCTTTGGGATACCTTTCGGATACCTTTGACCCAAATGTCTCATGGAGATGAAGCCACCACCAATTTCCACTCCCCTTGCAACTGGGATCTCCCGCGCGAGCTCAACCAACCACTCCGGCTGTATCCGGGTGTTGTGGAGCAGCATTGCCTCAAATGCTGCTGGCGGCACGGAAACATGCAGAACATAGGACGTGCATTCTTCTTGCGTGACAAAGGTATGGTTTGCAAACAAATTACACGAACAAAATTGAGAAGTAGGTGCCATACCCGTAGGCTCCCCATGGGACGTGTATTAGAAAGTATCAACAACAATGATGATGACAATGATAATGATAATAGCAACCTTGATGATAGCATTACAATGATGCGTTCCTTCAGAAGAAATTCTTGCAATGGATCATGGTCGCTGATATCCTCAACGGATGGTTAGTGGTGTTCCATAAACAGGACCGGACCACCATGATTTGTTTCAGCCCTTTGCCCTGAAAAGAGAAACACTGGTTGAGTCAAGAAATTGCCGTAACAACAACATCGTCGTTTTCATACTCGTTGATGATCAAGGACTGACTTCGGACATCCTGCTGCTTAACATCAAAAAGGCTAGTAATGAACCCCAGCTTTACCATAGGTGGCTGGTGATTTATCATCAAACATAAGCTGGTTTCTCAAAATAGGGGTACCGCCCCAAAATGGTTGGCTAATGAGTATACAATGGTTCATCACGGATGATAACTGGGGGTACACACAGCAATTTTCGAAACACCTGTATAGTATAGTTGGTACAGTATATCCCCTAAAATGGTTGGTTATCCCCGAAGATAAACCATTATAAATGGCTTTTAGAACACCCATAACGCTGTATCAAGATCTCACCCGATCTCGCCCAAGACCTCCCACAGGCCTGGTCACCACTGCCTTGAGCTTCCGCATAGACCACGAAGTCAGCTTGCGCGTGGCCTGCAACCTGAGCTGCGACTGGATTTTTTTCATGGAACTTGATAGTTAACAACAGTAAGTAGCAATGGTATTGACATGAAGTAATAGTGTTGATTGACCATCAAGTATTAGCAACCATTCACTATCAATTGTGATTATTAACCATAGTGATATCAACCATCAAGTATTGCTAATGGTGATGAAGTAATAGATGATAGATACATGTAATTGATAGTGGGGTAGTACTATTATCAGTGGAATTAGATATATGATAGTGGGGTATTGCTATGGTGATGATAGACAAGAATAATGGTTGATAGTGAAGTAATAGTGATTATTAACTTAACCATCATCACCATAGTTGAGAGTTAACAACTGATGATTGTCAGCACTTAATAAATGCAACAGTTGATGAATGATGAACAATCAACAAAGTTGAGTGGCAATAGTACTGTAACTATAATGATCAATAAAGTAAGTAGCAATAGTCGGCTATAATGATTATAACTACGTTTCAGTATAGCTCTAGTAGAGATCTAGATTGACTATTCAGTAACTAGCAATACTTACTCATTAGCACTACTTGCTAGATCTAGTTCTCTAATGATTATAATGACGACTGACAATATGAGATGCTAGCAATAGTTATTCATTCAGTAACATTAGCTGCTCCTAAAGACAAACAACCAACAACTCTAATAGTTGATAAAAACGATTACAGTACTAATGATGTTTGGTCATTCATAATGACTGACAATGGCAAATCGCGGCCAACCATCAATAGCCGCTCACAACCAAAATCAAGAACCAGCCATAATCAAGAACCTATGCATTATTTTATATATGAGACCGTACTGTAGCTATTAAGAGATGATAGGTTCTACAGTTCCGTGTTGAAATGTTATCATATATTCGCACATCTATCCATCTATCTATCTATCTATCTATCTATCTATCTATCTATCTATCGATATAAAATATACATGTTAAACAGGGCTCCCCAAAGTTCTCGTTGGTCTATTACTCTCAATGCTTGACAAACTCGACGATCACTGGAGGGTCCATGAGGGTCCTCTGTTTTGAGACCCAGCCATGTGGGTATGTGCCAAGCCCTAGTAGTACATGGCAGCACCCCATGCTGCGCACCCCATGCTGTTAGCAGCGCGGCACCTTGGCCAGGACGGAGTCGTAATGCAGCTGGAAGCGAGCATGGGGAGCTCGAGCCTCGGTGACACGTTGACCAACTGGTCATGGCAGGCTGGGATTTGAAGCGAAGGCTACAGGGCTATGGGATGTGAAGCGACGGGCACAGGGCGAACTGGGATGTGAACCGAAGGGTACAGGGTTCTGAGATACATGAAGGTGTGAGAAGGCTCTTTTTTGATGGCAACAATGATTATGTATGAGCATCGGTCATGGTACCTAAGTGATTATAGTAATCAAATAGTTGTAATAACAAGATGCTTAAGATAATGTCAAATGGGAACAATCGCGTGGTGGATAGTAAACAATGGCATTGAATGATTAATGGTGAAGGAGCTTGTATGATGATGGTTTCCATCAGAAGCGTAAACAACCGTTGTCGCGGATTAAAGGGCTTGGCTTAAAAGATGGGGACAACAGTGCGCAACAACACGGGCCACAACAAACCAGCCTGGTACCACTCGCCTTGTAGATCTTCATTTTTGTTGCGATCTTGACAACGTTGGAAGATAATTTGACATGATAAAACCAACAACCATGGAGGTAGATGGCTGGAGTTTGCAGACAACGACGAAAAATTGCGGATACACCCAGCAAGATTTGGGCTTCTATGAAGGTGCAATTCGCAGAACACGTCTTCGATGCCAAAACAAGTCTGTAGATTGCGCGTTCCCCCTGCTGTCTATCCAAGGGCTGTGGTGGCCATCTATGTTGCACCCGGGAAGTGCAATTGAACTGGAAACATTCAAAGACAAACTTGTCCTCTTCTCCTTTGAGCAAATCGTTTCTAGATGATCTGCTTAACTCAGCAAAACGACACTGTCACAAATTCCTGGGGCGCCTGCCTCATCGATGGCCCGACCTGAGGCACACGGATGCTTGCAATGTCTGATTTCACTCAGCAGAAGGGGGCTCAGTATCATCGCTGCCCAAGATCAACTGGGCATCGGCCATCACCAGCCATCAAGGCTTGGTAATGCTTGGTATCTCCCGCGGGTCTCCCACAACCATGGCATCCCTTGCAGCGGCACTGCAGTCCCCAAAGCTTTGCCACTGGCAGGAGGCTACGGAGTTTCGCTGCAAAAAATGCTGGTGCTGGATGAGTGTTGATGAAAATTAAGGTTCAGAGTGGTGAATAATGGCTACTGGTGGTGGAAAATGGCTACTGATGGTGTTTCGGAAAATCACTCCTGATGGTTCATAGGGGTGAATCGTGGCCATTGGTGAAAAGTGGATGGTGATTGACTTTTGACCGTGACTAATCAGGGTTCGTACTGATTTCAAGGTGGTAAATAAGACTTGATCGTTGTTGATGTTGTTGATGATGGCCAATGATGGTTGATTATTGTCAATCGGGTTGATGGATGATGACGAAAAAATTGACTGAAAATGGTCAGAGCGCAATCTAGGCTCATTCCAATGCGCACAAACAACTTGAAAATTCGCCCATCAACCTGGTTCTGCACGCCGAGACAACACTTCCAAAGCAGTTCCAATTTCCCGTGCCAACAGCGATGACACGGTACTAGCCATAGTAACGGCAACGGCAAAGACAAATCATCATCACAACAATAATCATGATCAATCATACTTGAAGAAGGGAAGATTACTAAAAACCAGCAGCCTTGGGGATGTGCTTGATACACAGCAGCAGTCTCCTTTTTGGGCAGCAAGAAGTCTCATTAGCTGGACAGGCTGGCCATGTGGCGAGTTGCTGGACCATCCACAACTTGACTTCCGATGTGATGGGTAAACCGGCGGAAAAGGATGGTCTTTAGTAAGCAAACTCTGAGCTGTTGAAGGTGCTACTGTCATTGATGACCCATTTGCCTCAGCTGTCGCATGTTGGCCACTTCCCTGAGAAGATGAAAGAAGTTGACTTGTAGATGAGTCCGGGATACGAAACCGCTGATGTTTGATCAGAAAACACCCCAGCTATGGTAAAATTGAAGCAGACTATTATGAACTATCAGTAACCATGAATCAGCTATTAAACTACTATGGTAGCTACTACTTTGATGGCTGTAGTAAACTGTTACATACGAAACCACTGGGCTGGTTGGAGTATCTATTATTTTGTATGATTGGAAGTATGGTTTAAGTTTAAGTTTAGTAAGAAGAAAGACCACACTTCCCCAACCAAAATGAGAAGCACAGGCCGTCGAGACGGTTCTCCGATACTCACCAGAAAATCGAGTTCACAAGCACATGCTTTGGAATGTGCATATGTTTAATTAGATATCATGGATATATATATATTTATTTAATGTATATCATAGGTGTATCATATACACATTTATCCATTTCTTCATCTACTTTTCTATTCATACATGTCTGTAATCATTCCACCTTCATTGGATCGTCTGTTTCACCCCATACCTTTGCTTCGGCTCGCTTCGGCTCCAGCTTTCATCGAACTGGCCACGGGGCCGGGCAGGGCCAAGGGCGGGCTCTCCTACCGTCGCGGCTGCCATCAGCTCAGGCCAAAGCCCTCGCAGGAACGATCGTTCAGCGACAGGAAATCGTTCGGATGGGATTTTTACGGGTTAATAAGCTAGTGGAGAATGGTTACTGAATGGTTACTATTCCCCATTACTGGTTCATAATCCACTAGTGGTTGGTGGAGAATGGGGATGGTTAATAAGCTAGATTATTCGCAAAATAACAAGTCATTACTAGTTATTTACTGGTTAATAACTTATGAACCATTACCACTACCACTAACCAGCTAAGGTTAGTAGCTACAAGGTGGGCCCCCTACACGCTAGCTCAGTTGGTTCATAACTAGGGTAACTGCTAGTTATGGTATAACCATAGTTAAATGGCTTATTAACATGGGATGATCAATAGACTGGTTAATAAACTGCTGAATGGTTAATCAAGTGGATGGGGTTTTTTACTGGTTCATAACTTTTGAATTAGCATTCCATTTATAGTAGTAGTAGGTTGAGGGAAGACGTCATTTCCAGTAGACCATACCGGCCTCTAGTATACCATTTATAGGGAACCACTACCACTAACCAGCTTTTATCATGGATGGCATATTAATGGTCAATAACCACTAGTGGTTAGTGGAGAATGGGGATGGCTAGTACGGCTAGTAACTATTTGTTATCTTAACTGGGGATAGGGATGGTCAGTGGACTGGTTATTAAACTGCTTGATGGTATATTAATGGTAAATAAGCTGCTTAATAGTGACTAGTGAATGGTTAACCCATATCCAGGCAATGGTAAATAAGCTGCTTAATGACTGGTGGTTAGTTGTTTATAAACTGGACATTCACCAAGCAATGGTTCTTGACAATTGGGTAGTAAGCTGATTTTCATGGTTGATCATGGTGGCTACTGACCAACAATAATAGGGGACATGCAAACTACATGGCACGATGGGTCTATATTGACCGACCAACAGCCATGGCTAAGCATCTCAACAGCTGGACTCGTCATTTATGGGGCGGAAGAAGCAGAAAGGGTATAGGTTATATAGGGCATTGAACCACAGCCACAATAGGGGACCCCCTAAATCATCCTCATTGACCATTTAAAGGCAACAAACCAACGATTTTTGGGTTCCCTATTTCAAGAAACCACCATAAACCACCAAGTAACCATGGATCCTAACCCATGAACAACAGAAAATCCGAAGGGGTCCAGAAGCTCCCCCCGATCTTCTCATCAACTCTAGGATGCCAAGATCCAGCTGAGTGTTACTTGACTTCTGCAGACATCTGACATGGAAATCAAAATTCAAGCGCCTTGTACGGAGATCATCTTCCAGGGTACACGTGAGAAACGTGTCAATCCCTTGAACCAGAACCATACTACTTGTGTTTCAAAAGTTGAGAGATTTTAGATATGTTTCAAAAAGACAATTAAGAGGATATCCCAAAATACAATTGCATAGTGGCATCTCTTGGTATGAGAGATGGCCAAGATGGTTATCCCCGTGATCACCCATTGATGGAGGTTATTTACAGTCCTTACCGCCATGAGAACCCTACGAATCACGAAAGTTGATAGCCCCAACAGCAGCACCTCTGTCTCCGTGATGGCTGCCAGAAGCCTCTCGCGAAGCACCTGTGGTCATGGAGGCTAGGACCATCATTGACCGTTATTCAACATCATGTGCTAACCATCATTTACCATACGAACGTCAAGAACCTTCATTAACCATCTTTAACCATTAGGAACCATCATTTTGTGAACTGACGCCAAGAACCAGCATCAAAAGCACCAAATGCTTAGCTCAACTCCCGGCCTTGGATGTTGAAAAATGATGGCAGCTGTGGCTTGCACGCACTTCCCATGGCAATCATGTTGTTCTGGCTGATTGGTTTCAACCATCTCCAAATCTTGGGGACAAATATGTCTGAAACCACCAACTAGAATCTCTTCAACGGCAAACTTGTGAACCCTGAACCTTAGATCTTTCCCCATACAAACACCAAGGAAAGTCAAACAACAAAGCTGCACTTTCTACAGCAGCACTTGCCGAGGATCCCTCATTGCCATGGCTGGACAATGCTGGCTATTCCCCTGTCATGCATTCTCTATGTTTCCCTCAAATCATGTAATTGGGCGCATAAACCTCTCGGAATCATTAAACGGCTGTCAATAATGATCATCATTGTCATCCTCACCCCATTGACTGCTACAAGCACCAGTTGGTTATGTGTGTGTGTATCACCCCTGCTTCCTCATCACTCCCCATGTCGATCAACCCTGGGTTTACTTGTGATAGCTCGTATCGGTGTGCCCGGGGTCATCATCCGGCATCGCACCTCTCCCGAGGAGTAGCGGGGAAGAAGCAGTAAAGTGAAGCAGGTGTATGCCTAGGATATTGGTGAGGAAGGCTCTAACTACCATTCAATACTATGATCATCGGCTCTGAAAAACGTGAGTTGGACAAACCCTATGGACAAAGGCTGAAGATAGGTTGTTTTGGAATAACTGGTGACCTGTACGGTGGTGTGTCACATCTCAAGGCAAAACCATTGTAAGCATGCGCAATGATGGCCATCATCCACAAGGAAGTTGTAAACCAAGTGTTAGGTTGGGCCTGATATGATGCGCATTTCACAGCTTGTACCTTACATATGCTTGGATATGCCACCATCATTGATTGGGAATTGAAGTGTTCCTGATCAAAAACTGCGTTAGTGGCTAATGTTGAAAAATAACGTGGTTGATGATGGTGGTTCATGATGATGGCATGCCACAGCCTACCTCAGGTTGTTGCGAATGATCATGAACTCATCATCAACAACTGGATGGGTTTCCCACCCTCCAACTGCTGGGTTTCTACCACCACTGCCCTACGACCGAGGTCCTTACAGTTGGGAGACGATCGTCTCCATCTCCGTTCCTGGGGCTGATGTGATGGTCTGGTTGGTGCTCTGCAAACGATGATAGTGCTCTCAATAGTGGTTGAAAATGGTTTGTCAAATAATAATGATTAATGATGGCTAATGATAATTAAGCATATAGTGGTTTATAATGGTTCAAAATGTTTTGGCTGGTTCATAATATCCAAATTGACCCCTATAAAGTCCATAATGAACCAAGCAAAACTGATGCAGACTAGTGGAGAAACTGCAGGGAAATAACCGGATTGTTGAGATCACCATCCCAGAGTTTACCAATCCTGAAGAACACGGAAAAGCGAACCCGTGAGAAGGACCTTCAAATGGAGCATCAAACATCTGAACCAATTTTGTCCACCAAGTCAAAGCTCAGTTTCACGCTGAATGGATACCAGAAACCAACTTCCCATGGGTGGTGCCATCTTCCCCTGAAATCTCTCAGCTGGTGCCCCACCATGATCCGCCCCTCCTCTGCACTTGCAACTCGAAATGCTGCCAACCCTCGGGAGGCCGCCTCACAGTTGACAGCAATGACTACACACAATGAGATATGTACATCCACCCAGCAAAGTGGCGGCAAGAAGGACAGCAATGATCGTATTCACGTGAAAAGCATATATCTCTATGCACATATATACCTGTCCCAGTGATACCATCATGAATGTTCATCCAAGTGCACAGGCAACATGAATCTAGCAGCAGTACAGCGGAAACCTTTCAGACTTCACGGTTGAGACTGCTGTCGAAAGCTCATGCACACACCCTGGCATGAGAAAAAAGTGGCGTTACACCATTGCTGGTCATAAAATGTTACATGCCTTGACCATCGTCATGTTGTCGATCCGATACATGTTCATGTTCTGATTGGTATTTACAGGAATTCTGTCTCTGAAACGTGATTCGCGCTGCTTTAGGGACGGCCAACGATGGTCCATGATGTATGATCGCTACTCACAATCATTCTTCACCCTTGCCAACCAGCTGCTGTTGCTGGTTAATCACTCCAAACCATCCTTAATGACATGGTTCATTCCAAACCTATGGTGGTTAATGCCCTACCCGTGGTGGTTCATCCCCTACCCGTGGTGGTTCATCCCCTACCGTTCAGCATGGTCAACCACCGTTGCCACCGGTGCTCCCCTGCCACCGTGGGGTGCACCTTCCGCAGGCCGAGACGAAGACCACGAAGCGGCGCTTCTGCTCGGCGTCCAAGGACTCCAAGGTGGACCAAAAGATCTCCTGACGAGAAAAATGGCAGGTGGTTGATCCACCCATGGTCAACTAGTGGTTAACTAGTGGTTAACTAGTGCTTAACTTGTGGTTAACTAGTGGTTATATATAAATAGTGGCTAACTAGTGGTTAACTAGTGGTTATATATAAATAGTGGCTAACTAGTGGTTAACTAGTGGTTATAATGGCTAATCACATGGTTAATAATGGTTGATAATGATCATGACAACTGGTTGGTGGTTGAACCATTGGTAACAATCATTGTTGACCATTAGTATTGTTAATAACCATTGTTAACCCGGTACTGTTGACTGGTTGGTGGTTGAACCACGCCTATGAAAAATATTATGAGAAAATCGTGGGTTTGATAGCTAATGATTGATTACAGTCAACTGGTTGGCGGTTGAACCAGCCCCATAAAAATATGCTTGTCAACCAACCATTTGTTCATGATTACTAGGAAAATGAATTGAATGTTCGAAACCACCAACCAGATAAAATGGTGGATAAAATGCTAGTCAGAAAATCAATCATTTCATTCCATGGACTTGATTGAGAGTCCATGTCAGTATCAAAGATCCCCAACTGGAGCGCTTGCAGGGGATCCTCGCGGCCAAAGGTGCAAATGCCATACACTTTGAAGTTTGGACTGGAGCCCGGCTACAAAACAAATCACGAATGCTGGAAGATCCTAAGCTCGAAGGATGCAGGATCAAAGTCGTAATGATGCTAGTTTTTGATCCTAGTGGATCTTCAATATCAATTCCGTAGTTGTTGATGCTAGTGGAGGTCACCACCCCAACTATGGTAAAAAATGTTCCAATTCCTGTGTGGAAAAAAGCAAGTCACCTCCACTTACAAGAAGCCCTGCAGCCAAACCAACTCCTATCCTAGAACCACCCTCAAGTCAACTTCACGCCTGACACCGGTCGAAAACAGCCCAAGTTGTTTGTCCCCTGCAAGATCGGCATCATCCAAGCTGAATCTCCAGCTCGGGAGGAAGCGAATATTCATAAACGCCATGTGCATCAAGATCAGAAGCAGCTGCATCGTCTTTCATGGACACATACAGCGATCTGCCCTGAACCACGATATCGATGGGCCTCAGATTTCCCGGACCTGCCAAGACTTTGGTCCAGACGGCGTCGCCTGGATGGAAGGCCCAAACCGTCCGTTGTCCCCAGTCGGCCACGTAGACTTTTTCCGCTTCTGTCACAAAGACGCTGTTCAGGTTGGAACTCTCCTTGTTCGGTGGCTCACCCACCACAACAGGCTCTGCCTCACCGGGATTGAGGCGCAGGACGCGGCTGTTGTCGTGGTCCACAATGTAGATCACCTCGTCCTTGGTCACAAACAAGTCAGCTGCATCGAACTGCAGCTCTGCAGGGAGATGTTCACTCGAAATCAGTGGCTGAAGAGTTGCACCGAGCAATCTCTCCACTGCAAGTCCATTTTCAGTCAGGACGTAGACGGCTCCGCTTGGCGAGCAAAACAAGCTCGCTATGTCAACCTCAGGGAGCACCACGTTTCCAGATCCATTTTCAAAACTCAGAAGCCTCTCATTTTCGGGATCTGCCACAAAAATTTTGCCCTCCAGAGAGACGCACACAATGCATTCGGAGCCCAGATCATTGACTCCATTCACTCTAGCACCTCTTCCTGCAAGAGCTTGGTTCTCAGTGTCTCCAGGTTTCCAGCGCAAGATGCTGGAGGGATTTACGCCGTTGTATGTGGCACTTCAATAGATGGCACCGGCATGGCAACACATGGAGGTGACATATGGCAGTACTTTCTGCGGAGCTTGCGACCTAGCAGCTAGCACCTAGGTCTGGTGACCAGTTCTGCAAGCAATGCCTCTTTGGCCGAAAGGCATCTGGATCGTTTGCTGCACTACGTTTCTTCTGAACTCGCAAAGCTTGCCTGACTTCTCGCTGAAGATCATGGCCAAGCATCCCCATGGATGCAGAAAGGTGACAAAGCCGATCCAAATTGCTAAGCGCCAGTGATAGAAGATCAACATTCAGCAGCAAAGAACCCAAGCAAATGCCCCAGTCTTTTGATTTGTTAAGCCAGTTGAAGAGTCCCTTCACAACCACCTCCTCTCGAGACACCTTCAGGTCGTCTCTTTGCAAAATGCGGCCCAGTTGGCCAACACTTAATTCAAGAAAGTCAGCAAGTTCGATGCACGATTCAAAGTTCCTCGCAACCTTGTCTTCGCATGCTGCTTTCAAGTCAGGCACGTCGGGAGTCTGCTGCAAAACCTTCAGAGCCATTGTGACAGGAGCAGTGTCCAGAAGAGCACAAAGCCCATCCTCGATTGCCGCTACTAGCCCTGAAAAATTGTAGGCATCTGCCAGTTGCAGGAGTTCAAACGAATCTTCCAATTCTACCTGAGGCTCTTCTCCGTAAATGTATTCAAGCATCGCAAACACCACTGCGTCAGAAGCAGCCATTTGCACGGGCTGCCCTTGTTGAACCTGATTTGCTTCTCGAAATGGTCCAACCAGCATGTTTTTGAGGTCCTCACTGGCAGCACAAAGAAGCGTGGTGTGCGCTCGACGCTCTGTACCATCACGGCTCTTCAGCACAACATCGCAGAGCTGGCCTTGCTTACGGAATGCTTGCAGCTGCTTGAAGATGCTAGCCTGATGCTCTGCCAAATGCGAATGCTCAAGTTTTACAGCGACCATGGCGGCTGTCAGATCTAAACCTACCGCAAGCTTTGGCGGCTTGGCGGTTTCTGAATACCAAGAGTTTACACATGCTGGGCTCGTGCAACAGCTCCAATGTCATGTAGAATTTTGTCTTGGTCAAAAGGTACAGTTGTCATTGACCGATGATGTTCTTTTGAGGCACTAGCATTGGGACTAGGATCCAATCTTGTTTGCGAGTGTCATCACTGTCTATGCAAATCATCTTTGCTGCAAGATCATGCCTTTCATTCCTACCGAGCCCATGTGGCGGATTCCGTTTGCATCTTCCACTCAGCCACCTTTCGTAGCCAAGCGACTGGTTTTCCTCCAAGGGGGAAGTTTGGGATATTCTCTGGAGACGCGCAAACTTGGTCATTGGCACTTCTTTGGAAGGACAAGGCACCGAAGCGCTTAGGGTTCTAGACCGTTCCAATGTAGGGATCTCTCTGCAGCTTATCCCCAGCTTAACCCCAGCTTAACCCCAGCTTAACCCCAGCTACTCAACCACCCCTACTTGGACCCCAGCCACGCCCCACGCCGCCGCCCCCCCGGTGCCTTGAAGTCCACGTCGAAGCCCTCCACGCGCGCGGCAACACGCAGCTGCTGAACGTCCAAAGGCTCCTCCACGCCGCAGAGCATTTGCTCCTGCGGGCGCGGTGGCTGACCAAGCTCGATACAAGGTCAGCCCCCAACGACCTTGGGGTTGGTTACCGAACTCAACTAGGGTTAATTCTACTACGCAGAGCAGTTGGTTTAGTTGCTTAACTTAGCTAAGGTGAATTCTACGAGTTATAGCTGCGGGGGGCCCACCGTGTAGCCATAGAGGCAGGCAACCATTACAAGCAGAACCGGCCAAGGCTTGACTGGTTGACAATGTTTGGTTGATGATGGCTACAACCAATCTGATGGGGAGAAACGGAGAAACAATTCGAAGATAACAAGCATAGGAAGGCTCGGTTGGTAATAGCTATGGAATTCCATCACAAGTTCATGGCTAATATATCATGGCTGTCATCTATTTACGAATAACACGTTTCAAAAACTTAATCAACTAAAATGTATTGTTGAAAATCATACGCCATGTGTTGCTAGACTTATAGATTTATATATGAGTGTGCCATCTCTTGATATGCCTTGACATACAATGCCAGTGTTGCTTCTGAGCAGACCTTGCTCCCCCCGGTCCAGCTGCGTGGCGTTCACCAAGGTCTGCGGCAAGCAGTGACCAGTGCATGAGATCTTATTGTAATAAGATACTCGTGTACAATAAATATTAGTATATAGTGTGTCAAATATTGATGTAGATATGTATTTATATATATACATATACATATATATATATATATATATGTATGTATGTAAATATGCGTGTGTGTATGTGTGCTTATGTGTATATATAAATATCATACTGTACTACTTATGTCCTGCGGTGGCCATCCCAAGTCACATTCTTTTTTCTCATTGGAAAACCGCCAAATTTGGAGTTCCATCTTTGTGCAGACAGCATTGTTCGATCCAGGCCTGTGTGTGTGTTCCAACTGGCGCATAGAAAATGTCAACTTGGTTTCTGGCAAACATTAAAAGTAAAACGGAGTAAAAGTGCCAGATTGCAATCAAGAATTTTCCTCACTTGACGTGTAAGGTTTCAAGTTTCATAGGATTCAATGAATCTGAATATTTCAGCAGCACTTTGTGTGCAATTGGTTGGGGGGCACCCGAGTTCACAATAGCAAACATGTGTACAGCGTAGCGTGCCAAAGTGTCAACCAATCCAATTGTATACACGTCCACCCTGCGCCAGTTTGTTGTAAAGTTGCCTGTGGTCAAACGTGTTCCAGGGACACGGTCAAAAAAACACTGTTGCACGAAGCACACGGGCAGTCCCATACAGTGCTGCTCATTGCTGGCAGGTTACTTTCTGATTGTTGGTTCTCATCGCTTATCAATGAGACTCTTGGATCTCTAAGAATTATCATAAATCACCCAAAAAAAATGCCCATTCAAATGGCTCGTGCACCAAAGATGGGTGGTTTACCCCAGCACTGTCAGCTACACAGCTTAATTAATGACAACTCATCTACAACAACCGACCCACCACTTCGAACCATTACCTTCTGGTAAACCAACCTGGCAATGGAAAATCCACCAATTGTAGCTGGTGAAACCCAGGGTTTGCTTTCAAAAAAGGATGATTTTCCAGCCAGCCAGGTTAGTTTTACATTGTTACATGATTGTTCATTGGAGTTACTCGTACATTACAAGACGCTATAGATTGATCGTTGGATCATGTTGGTTGACCATCAATTGATGAACCAGCCAACCAACAACCCATGGTTGCCCGATCTCTCCCATGACTCGCTTTAAGCTGCCTTCAGGAACCCGCAGTTCATCAGCACCTGCTTGAAGCCGTCCTAGGATGCGGGTTGGTAGCATACCGTTGGGGGGAAGAAGCCATGGTAAGCTCAGGAATGATGGTGCTATGCTCCCCAGGTAAACTAGCCTGGAAGTGCAAAAATCCAACACTAATAGTTGGTTTACCATGGTTTACCTATCAAACTGGTGAACAGGTGGCACTCAACGGAATTCTCGACATGCTTCCAGACTCTGTGGCAAGTGGCAATCTATGCTGTCCCACCAAAGTTTTGCAGAGTGGAGGACCTTCACTATCAGAAACCCATCTCTTCAGCCCGGAAACCCAACTTTTCTGCCGAGGAACGAGGAGAGGCTCCAGCTGAGCTCGAAATTTCTCGGTCAGAAACCACTGCACATAGGCTTCGACCTGAGCCAACCCCCAGCTCCCAGCTGATGACATCCCATGCCATGGCTGGTTTCATCACATGAGTCATCTGCTGATCAAGAACAGCTTGATGCCATTGGGTTGGCTATCATGGCGGAAGCTGCTGTGCTGCGTGGTGCGCAGCTATCATCTTGTAGCTCTGCAGGGAATCTATCAGCATCATCACACTCGCTACCGATCGCTTAGGCTTGAGGCTATCAACATAAGATTATCTTGCCAGGTCCTACAGCGCCTTTTACGGGATTGTAAAAAGATGCATTTCTGTATGTATATACACATGAACTTGTATGTATATATATATACATAAATATGTATGTACCGTCCATGTACATCATGATTGTTCTGGACAATTCCCAATCACATGGCCCGTTTCCCGTGGCAGTCCATCGCTGACCGTACGCCTCATGGACCTTCTTGCTGCAGCTACCAGCTGAGAAAGAACTATGGAGTAACTGCTGGATCTACCTGCTGGTTTATGGATAGCAGGGTCTATGCTGGTTGATGGTGATATCATTAGTCATGATATAACCACGAAATAACCGTGATATAGCCACTACTGCATAACGTAAAGCCCTGACAGAAGCATGATATAACCATGATATCACCATCATCATCTTAAAACCATGGTGAAAACCTGTGACCATTACACAATCATGATATAACCATGATATAACCATGATATGACCATGATATGACCATCATCGACCAGTAACTGCTGGATCTGGACGAGCGCGTCATCCACTGCTCAAGTGACGTGTTCCGCACGATTGCCACTGCAGAGTTCATCGCCACGAGGCCAATCTAAAGGGAAGACCTGCCAGCGAAGCCAGGGAAGGTCCAGCACCAACGAGCTGAGCTCCCAATAATGGTTAACTAGCTGGTTAATGGTTAATAATAGGGGAGATAAACCAACAATTATAGGGGATACATAGCAACTATATGGTTATGGGTCAAGCAGTTAACCAACCAATCATTGGGGATAAGTTCACCAATAAACTATAGGGAAAACAAGGGTTAATGATAGGGGAACCAGCAAGGCTAAGGGTGAACTGACCCACAGCCACATGGAGCAACAAGAAATGCTCCCGGGCCGTACTGCCGTACGTCGCCAGGCAATGGCTTACTGAAAAATTGGTTGATGAAAATGATCCTCAACTCACTTAGTGATTACTCGGCCGATCCGCTGATGATTTGTCTGATGTTTACGTAATTCTCAAAAACAAAAGGTTGAGACATCCAAATCGTAGCTACAGAGCAAGGGTTTAAACGATTGGTTCTGAAATTTGGACGCCAGATGTTTTGAGACTAAATTCAACCAACCACAGAAACATTGGTAATGTAGTTGGTAGTATCTATGGTGTTAACTATCTGTCAAGCATTTACCCAGTCCATGATAAAAAAAAACAAAATTCTGGACTCTCGATTTGGCAAGAATCAAGCGGCAAGTAGATGATTAGAGACGCAAAATGTCCGATTCATTGTCATAGATCTAGCTACTTGATCAAAATGAATATTTTTTTGCTTTGAACATGAAATATCTTATTCCCACTAATTTGCCTGCGGTTCAAAATCCGGTACCCTTTCACATCCCATAAATGACCAGTCACTAGTCCACCTGCTAAGATGCTTACCTACCGATTTGTTGCTTGGTTCATATTGACCTATGCCTATGCCCATATGTTGCTTACACGCAACAAGCCCCATGTTCCACTCCCGAAGACAGTGCCTCGGCCACATCTTCCTTTTCGTAGGCCAAGAGTTCTTGAAGACCCTTGGCCAAACATGGCCTGGCCGACCCCGTCAGCCTCAAGGCCAATGTTATGATCATCCACTGGGAATCCTATCACTGGATCACTGGGAATCCGATGACTTGATCCCAGCACTTGTATCACTTTGGTCGGTAGGTGTGATAGTACAAAAGTATTATATCACTAACAATCTACCAGTTGATTACTATGATTCCCTTGCGATTACACCAGTTGATTCGACCCGTAATTGATGATTGTGATTTTCACATTAGTGGCATAATCAAGCATTATAGTAATAGTACCGCTGATTCAATTCACCTCCATTGCGGATCTATTTTTGGGCCGTGATCTTATCTGCGGTTCTGGAGTCTAGAACAAATATGTCTGCTAGCTAATTGATCAGTATCTTGTCTTTTATCAGTTTTATCCAGTACACAAATAGAATCTGATATATATATATATATGTATATATATATATATCAATATTCCAATTATGGTGTGGTTAATCAATAGAATGCATATAGACCAACAATGTAGTTACATATAGTATACTGACTATAGCGTGAGTACATTCTCATTTGCTACCATGTAATAGTATGGTTGATAATGGTTACATATTCTATATTGAATCATGTGGTACGTATAATACATGTAGTTACTGGATATGATACTAGACCTACGCATAGCTAGTGATGGGGTATATGAGTGTGTCCAAAAATGGTGTGTCCCTAAATCCCTGGTCGTTTCTCCATTACTACTGGCCATTGTTGGATGGTTCGTGGGTACCATCTATGGACTCCAGCATCCAACAGCCACCATTTCACCACATCAAATTGGAATTTCAACCCCACGCTTTGGGGTTTCTCAAGTCATAGGCAACCCCCCAAGTTGTGCCTAGTTGATTCTAATATGTAACTGGTTAATTAATCCCTAGGTTATGCCTAGTTAATTCCTATTCATGCTTAAGAAGCTGGATGACTTGGAGAGTCCCCGTTGCCGTCCATCCCCACCATCCCATCATTGGACCACCCCCTCCTCCCACCTCAACGCTGCCAGATCCGCTAGGCCCGGGGCTGGCACAGCCAGGGCTCCTGCGAAACCAACGGTGCGCATTATGTAATGAACTTTATGGATATCCAGGAGTTACAGTTAGCTGAGTAATGGTCAATGAATAGTTATCAATTATAACTTCTGAGTTAATTAAGTGAATGGATATCTAAAGGTTAAGTAGCGATTTTTGCATTAGTTGTGGTTTATCAATGGTGACTTAATGGATATTGCGGGGTTAGGTAACGGTGAATGATTAATGAAAGTTCATGACTGGTTAGTGAATTGTCAATTGGTGGTTCATCAATGGTGGACTGGTGGATATTCATGTTTACAGTACTTATGATTCAATAATGGCGAGTGGAGGATTGAACTGACCATAGAGATGACTCATATACCTTTATCATGGGTGGGTGCATTGATAATTGGTGGTTGATATTGAGTGACAGCGTTTCATACGAGTTCATAACAGCAAACTTTGGCAGGCACGGCCGAATTCTTTGGATAATATTTGCTGGTTTATGGCAGCGAATTTGTTTGGTCAAATGTTTTGCTAACCTATCTGACTGTGTGGCGCCGGGCAAATCATTCCACACAATTGGTCATTCATGACCAAATTTTTGCCTAAACCCCTTTCTTGGATCACCCAAAAATCAACCCAGGTCATCAAGAAATATGTGCTGAATTCAATCCGAAACCCCAGATTTTGGCAACCGTTGGTAATCATTGGTCACCGTTGGTTGTTATTTGCATGTTCTTGGGTTTCACAAGCAGTCGCTGAAGTTTCGCAATGTTCCAGCGGTGACACTAGGCCGTGCCTAGGTGTCGAAGCAGCAGGCTGTACAACAAATTTGGAAAAGAGACCTGACGCTGCTGTCGTTTTCAACGGGGCTGGTGCTGGATAAGGATTGCAGCCCCCAACTTTCGAGGATACACAAAAGGCAGTAATCCCAGGGAGAATTGGTCAGGGAGAATTTGCGCGATACCTTGGGTAGGTCAATACTTCCGAATCCAAAAAAGCTAGAGCTTGACAGACCAAGACCAACGGCTAAGTGTCTCAAAAGAAAAATCGGCTTGTCCATGCTTGTCCAATCCAAAGAAATACCACTGCGCTGCTGTTCAAATGCTCATGAAAAAGAAATTTGGGTTCTTGACTGAATGGCATTATTGAAACAAACCGATCAGAATGCTTCTGTCGCGGGCTCGTAACCTTCCAAAAAGAACGCATGGCACTTGAGAGAGCGAGCATAGTTGAAGATTGTTGAAATGTTTTTGGGTATTGCTTACTGATCTTCGTTAGAATTTCAAAACACTATCCCTATGGTGCTCACGTACGTCCCTCGCAATTCAGCACCCATTTCATTGGAACATGCCGTCTTAATTACCTGCACATCACAGCTGCAGCTCAGGAGAAAAGGAATTTTCAGAAATGCCAGATGTCTCTGAGTCAATCTTGCCCCCTGCTTCGGGTGCAAGAACGCCAAACCTTCGAGCTGCCTAGAAACGTCAAGGCTGCGGCCCAAGCTGCATCACCTGGATGTAAGGCCCATGTTCTGCTAAAATCTGCCACGTAAATCTTTTCCTCTACGGTGAAAAAGCGGCCGTACGGCCCCTCCTTGTTCGGGGCCTCGCCCACCACGACAGGCTCTGCCTCGGGATTGAGGCGCAGGAAGCAGCGGTTGACACAGTCTGAAAGATCACCTCGTCCTTGGTCACGAACAAGTCAGCTGCATCGAACTGCAGCTCTGCAGGGAGATGTTCACTCGAAATCAGTGGCTGAAGACTCGCACTGACCAATCTCTCCACTGCAAGTCCGTTTTGAGTCAGGACGTGCACCGATCCGCTTGGCGAGCAGAACATGGACTTCACAGCAACCCCGCTTAGCACTACGTTTCCAGATCCATTTTCAAAACTCAGAAGCCTGCGCTTGCAAACATCGGCCACGAAAATGATGTTTTTCGGAGACACAGACACCTTGCACAAGCAGCGCCCAAATCGTTCACGCCATTCACTCGGGCACCTCTTCCTTCAACAGCGTTGCTTTTGACACAAATTGTGACAGACCCTTGAGAGAAAAATTTCTCGAGCAGAAAAATTTCTGCTCGAGAATTTTTTCTTTGAAGGGTCTCTCCCAATGTGTGTCAACAGCCAAGCTGTTGCAGGAAGAGGCGCAAAGGTGAATCGCGTGAGCGATTTAGGGTCTCCGACCTTCCAACGCAAGTGGGACGGCGGGCGTCAAGTGTGGCGCAATAGGTGGCACCATCATGCCAACACATGGAGCAGGAAGGCGGTAGCACTTTCGGTGCAGCTTCCGAACTGGCACCCAGCAAGGGCGACCAATTCTGCAAGCAACGCCCTCGTGGCGGAAGGGCATTTGGAGAGTTTACTGCACCACGTTTCATGCGAACTTGCACAGCGTCCCCAACCTCTCCATGAAGATCATGACCCGCTGGGCCATAGATGCGGATAGGTGCCCGAGGCGAGCCAAGTTGCTCAATGAGAGCGTTCGAAAATCAATATTTTCAAACAGCAAACCTGAGTGAACCCTTCGATCTTTCGACTTGTTGAACCAGTTGAAGAGCCCGTTCACAACGACCTCCTCAGAGGACACATGCAAGTCTGGTCTTCGCAAAATGCGCCCTAGCTGGCCAGCGCTCAGTTCCAGAAAGTCAACCATGTTAATGCACATTTCAAAGTTGGCAGCAACTTTTTCTTCACATTCTTGCAAATTATACAAGCCCTGAAGGACCTGCTAAACCTTTAGAGCGGATGTGACCGGAGCACTGTCTAAAGAAGCACGCAGCCCTGTCTCAATTGCTGCTGCAAGCCCTGGAAAGTTGCATGGGTCTACCAAAGCACAGGTAGGGAATCTTCCGATACCCTACCTGTGCTTGAATACATCTACGGTGACGAACCAATTTGGGGTGCGTTACCGTAGCTGTATTCAAGCAAAGCTCACACCAGTGCCTCGCAAGCATTCAATTCTACGGGCTGACCTTGTTGCGCCTGATTTGCTTCACCAAACTGTCCAACCAGCATGTTCTTCAGGTCGGCGCTGGCCACATAGCACTGCTGTGTGGGCCCCATGCTCTTTGCAATCGTTGCTCTTCACCACGACATCACAAAGCTGTCCTTCCGAAAGCTTCGCAGTTGTTTGAAAATGAAAATGCTCGCTCAACGCTGTCCAGGATTCGAGTGCTCAAGCTTCACAATTGCCATGATGGCTCTCAAATGAACGGATCGTGTTTGGTTGGCTTGGTAGTGTGTCAATGCCAAGTGTTCATCGAGCTGGGCTGATGCAACAGTTTCAATGTCATGCAAGAAAATACGTTGGAAGGGACGTTTCTCTATTGCAATTCTGTTGGGAAAGTAAAGCTTCGGAAAGTGAGTGAAGACTGATACGACCGCGGGACACGCCCGCGGTTGCACATGCGCCCTTTACTGCGCGGGCGAGCCAAAGTTCATCATCCGCCAGGCTTCTCAGGAGAAACACCACGCACAACCAGCCGGCTGTTCCTCTGTCAACCAGCCGCCTGGATATGGAAACACCTTGTCACGGGAAGCTTCATGGCCAGCCCCCAGTTGATCTATGACCTCATTTTTCCCACTGAACCAGTTCATTATTGACCGTACCATGACATTTAACGACAATCAACCAGTCTGCAATAACCACTAAGTTCAAGAACATTATCAACCATCATGAACCCACATCTAGTGACCTAAGAGGATATTTGATATCTTTAATCCATGGCGCTGTCCATATATGATGGATCTCCCCAACCAAAAGGAACAGGGTAAACCACAAAGGGACTCCTCCAAATTCCTTGGTGTTCAGCACGGATGGCACTCGAGATCTGCACGTGCTGAAAAGGTGCTGTGGATCTGATCAGGCTGATCATATGGCCGTACCCCCAAGAGTTTTGGTTTCCCTACCAAAAATGATCGTTTCATATCGTTTCATGGTTTGAGGATGCCCACTTCATAGTCACACACTTATCAATGTGACTCTGATCGAAGAAATGGGCACGGACCTGCCCTTAAAACCCCAATGTGCATTCGGGTTTTCACCGCAAAACAGCTTGTGCCCACCGGCCAGCCGCACATCCGAGCCTGTAGCCGGGTTCCGGTCAGTAGCGCCTGGCACGGTTTATGTTTTCCCATGTGCATCTGCTTACGTTTTTGTGAAGTGATACATCTGGCGGTTTCTCAAAATAGGGAGCCCCAAGAAATGCTTGGTTTTATGATAGCTTAATGCTACAAATGGTTGAGAAAGGATGATTTGGGGTCCGATATGCATGGTTCCTGGCTGCTGCCACCGTCCTACAGCTCTAGGGAGTACCAAAGACAGGTTTTCACTTGTTCACAAAATTGTTTTTCTCACTGCGATACAACTTTGAAACGTGCCACAAATCAGCCTGTCCTAGCAGATTATGCAACAATCTAGATATATACTCAAACCCGCAAGCGATTCCTTCATTCTTAGTTTTCAGTAGGCTTTATGGCACACGTGCTGAGTCACCAGCCCCGCCAACTGGTGAATCTGCCCCTGTCTCACCAGAGACTGCCACCGGGGATGCACACCTGCGCCAGCAAGACCCCAGTGGCGCGGAAGAGCTGTGTACATTGGGCACTCATGGCCTTCACCTCACCGAACCAGAAAGTCCTGCGAGCCGCGGGTGGAGGCCTAGCAAATGGCGACTCGAAAACCTGCTGTGGTTTGAGCTGGTTGAGATGGCTGCTGGTTGAGAATGGGTGAAAGGTTTAAGATCAACATCTTGCAAGCGTGTCAATGCCACCATCGTCACCCGTTAAGATGCTTTCAGGTTGCTGGACATGTGGGAAATTGTAGGGAGACACAGGTATATGTTTGCATCTATGAATGCATAGCTATGTCTTTGCATTTTGGCATATTTTGGTACACACATTTATGCACATATGCACATATGCGCACATATTAGCACATACACATATACGTATATACCGTATATGCAGTATCACATACACAGACATCATTCCTTGATATTAAATGTACATCTACCTCAACAACTTAGAGTTTCACACCACCAACACAACCCACCATTCGACTCGTCACTTTCAGCCTACAATGATCCAAATCTCGGATGGCCTTCTCCGGCCAATGAGTCTTACGTAAGTTGGAATCATCTGATGAAATATGCCCAAAGAAATGTAGCGCCGCACAGCTGAAAAAGATTGACCAGCACAAAGAAAAGACGTGAAACAGAGCCCTCTGCCAGAAACCTTTAAGCAACATCTATATAAGTCTCATTGTTTGGCTGCGTCATGTTTCACAGCTCCTGGATTCTTTGTCGTAGTCCCACAGGTCTTGACCCTCCTGGCAGTGCACACAACATCTGCAGCCAGGAACCAGTTGAGATTTCAGAGGAATATCATTTCAGGAATGGCAGCCCTAAGGCAAACTCATGCGCCCTTCAAACGAATCAGGACTCATCAGACTACCGTCCTTGGAGAAGTCCCAGAGGGTCAGCAACACCCAGCAGTGACCCCATCTGATTCTCGACTGCTCGGAGGTTGAGACGCAAGCTCCAAGTGTCCTCCAAATGATGGCCCGTCTTCGCGGTCATAAAAGCCTCAACGTGGCAATTCGTCACATCTTTTGGTCAACTTGGTTGGCATCTTCAGCGCATCCTTAGCCTACATCCTGTCCCATCATGTCACCATACATTGCCTGTATACATCAGTCATGTTGCTTGATTGTGTGGCTATCCAGTTATCCAACAAACTATGTGGGGATTCCTTTTGATATAACAAGCCCCTATTGATGGTTGATTCGACCACCCCCTAGCTACAGAAGCCAGCAAAGCAGATCCACCTGGACGATTATGAGACAATAGCAGCCTGGGGCGCTGCTAAGCTTCCACTGTTCCTGCGCTTACCGAATGTTTACCTATCTTATCAGAAGGGCCATTGGAAGGAAAGTGGATAAAGTCGATTAAGTAAATAAAGTCTGATAAAGTCTGGTAAAGTAAAGTGGCAAAGTTGAAGCGATTCTGTGGAAAACTGAAGCGCTCAAGCCGTTCAATACATTGGTGGATCTCCCCAGGGGCTATAGAAACCTGTGGATGGAGCTATGGCAACAATGCCCCTGATGTTTTCCTGAAGCTATGTACCACATCGGATCACAGAGTCATAGCCATAGCCCTATTGCATCCAAGCGTACCAGACCGTGGGTTTTTGTTGCTGATTTATTGGTCGTATCACAGGGCATTGAGCCGCGAACATACCGGGGATTAGAGGGTTGCGTGTTGATTATTTGTCGATTGTCTATTGCTTTCTTACTGCTTGTATGTCATACCTCGTGGTATTGCGATAAATTGCACGACCCGTGGCATAGTAAATAACCCCGTGAAAATGGTCGTTGTTTGTGCATCTCCCAGCGGTTGATGTGCGTTGCTAGCCCTTTACGACCCACAACCAACCAAGTATTATCAACCATCAATGATTATTTATCAACCACTGATACCATTGTCAACCAGCCCTGTTGACTTGTTTGGCTCTTGTTCCCTCCAATTGACAATTACCACCATCAACCATGCATTGACCTTCACAATGTAAGCATTATCAACCATTAATTGACCAGTAACGGTCCATCATCAACCATCATGTCCCAAGAATTTGCCATTAATCAACCCTTAGTTCCCAAGGGAGCATCAACCATCAATTAACCATGAATGATCCATCATTCACCATCATGAACCATCATTAACCAGTGATGTAAGCAGTGATGAACTGTTAATGAAGCACTTAATCAACCATCACCACTTCATCAACCATTAATTGCCCACTAAGCCACCAGAATCCTTGCACATTCGCCCTTCTCAACCAGTTTCTCCGCCTCCATGGCCATAGCTAAGAACTCCCGGGCAACACCCAAGCCTCGACCCCTGAAGCGCGGTTGAAGGGGCCGTACGGTTGATGATTGATGGCATTTTTGATGATGGTCAAATGATCTAAATGATGGTTGACAAATGATGTTTAAGGATGATTGGATGATGGTTGATAAATGGTGGTTAAATGATGGCCGCCATAATGAAGGTTAACTTATATGCTTAATGACGCTTAAATGATGGTCAGTTGATGGTTAGTTGATGACTCATGATGGTTAGTTGATGCTTAAATGATGATTAACGATGGTTAAACTCTTAAACGATTTAGATCAGTTAAATAGCTTATTTGGCGGTTAATCAAATGGCTTGTAATTATGGTTATTTGCAATTGCGTATTGATGGTTGGTGGTGGTTGGTGATGGTTGGTGATGGCTGGTGATGGCTGGTGATGGTTGGTGATGGTTGGTGATGGTTTGTCATGGTTTGTGATGGTTCGTGATGTTTTTGATGGTCGATGACAATGATGGTTGACAATAGGGGATGATAACCAACAAAATACCAACTAGGCGGAGATTCAATGGGCTATCCATCAATACCGGGATACCTCAAACCATCCGAGCATGAGCATGTATACTAGGTAAATCACCAAGACCTTTGGTGTAAGCTGTTGAAGGACAGCCACAAAAAACTGGAGAAAACTGTTCAATGATGCTGTGTCCAGGAAAAGCTGGCGAAGACTCATATCTTGAGCAATGTAATAAACCCATAGAAGAACCTCTTATACTGGCCAATCCGTCTTCTCATTTTCGGTAGGCTAAGTACACAACATGGCGTAGTGGCCGCAATTCATAGACATAAACACCGCATCAATCGGGCGCGGCAGGAAATGTACGAAGGGTTGTCTGGTGACCACCATGTTGGGTCAAGTGTGATGGGATACCTTGGCGATACTTTTGGATACCTTGGGCAATACCTTGGGGATCCCTTGATGTGGACGAACATTGCTTGCTGTAATCCATGATGAATGTGAGTTTGAATATGACTGATATACCATGATGAACTTGGTAGTTGATGGACCATCATGAGTTTGCTATACCATGATGAACTATGACTCACCATTCACAAAAATGCAAGTTGTACCAAAGAACTATCACCGCTAATCATTTCGGCAATGCTTTCACTTGCGCTTACTCTCTGGCAAACTAAGCTGGAAGTGGAAAATCCACCACGTATAGATACTGTACCTACCTATTGAAAATGGTGATTGCTAGCTTCCAGGTTAGTTTACCGGAGTGTACATATTCCCACAGTTCCGCATTCAAACCACTACCATCAACAAGTTGGTTTTCATTCAAATGACCAATCAATACGCCATGATTCCTTCCTTCAACATGACTAAGCTTAAATTCATCTCAAATATGCCATGCTTACGAACCGATCCTCAACCCTCATCCCCTGATGATCCACCAGTCAGCTTCACCACTTACCCCTCAATTTCCCAGCCCATCCATGGCCTCCCCATGGCCCCATGGCATCCCCAACCAATGGCAGGGGGGGCATCACCACCCAGCTGCATGCCCCACTCAGCCGCCTCTCGCGCACGAAGTGTGCTGCCAGCCCCTGGGCCCCTTGGAGCTTCACCATTTGTCGCAGGGCGCCCAGGCGCAGCAGCCGCGAAGGACTGCGGACCACCTGGCACTGCAACCTGAGTGGCGCCAGTGGTGCTCGGTACGACACCACCGGGGCGACGCAGGGGGCCATGGGTTGGTGGATCTGTGGGGTGAAACACCGTCAAAACCCGGGTGGTTTCTTCAAATTCATCCTGTTTATGAAGCATTGATAGTAATGAAACGTTCATAATTTGGAGGTTCATGATTTTTAGAACACTCATATGCAGGATGTAGAGTGACTACATCGTGTATGTTGGGATGATATGAACATGCGCTTGTTTGACCACACATCACTTTTATATGTGCACAGTAGTTGAAAATGGATGTTTTTGGAGTGTTTGATACATGGTACTCTATCATATTACTGTATAGTCTAGTGTAATTATCTTACTTGATGATGTAGCTAGATTTATTTTGTATCTGGGGCTGACGCTCAAGTCAAAACGACGGCCCTGGACGTCACAATCGTCTCTAAAACCAGCATGACCTCAGGAATTCTTGGTTAATGATGCTTAAATGTGCCTGTTGAAACCTGTATCTGCAGATGATGCCATCTTCAGGACCCCACATGGTTCACCACCACAACCACCCCCGGAACCATCTGCCTTGATGCCATGTTACCACACGATTTACCCCACCTTAACGGTGGAACCAGCCCTGGAACCCACGGTGGAACGAACGATCTCCAAGGGACGCCGGGCGCTTCACTTTCGACTGCAGATCCTCCAGGTCGGCCTCTAAGCAGCGTTGGCCTGGGCTGCGCTTTGCTGTAGATTCTCAAGCTTTAGATGCGATGAATGGTAGGTGAATGGTGGGCAAATGTTGGGCATATGGAGGGTATATGGTGGGAAGATGAAAAATGGTGGATAAATGGTGAGCAAATGGTGGGTATATGGTGGGTGAATGGCTGGAGATTAGTGGGGTATATGGTTGGTATATTGGTTGGTAAATGGTTGCTATATGATGGTGGATATGTGGTTGGTCTTCAAACCCAACAACTGGTGTACTGTCAATGGTTGGTGAATCGTGGTTGATCATTGACCACAAATCGTAGGATATACCAAGAACCAATACAAATACATCTCACATCAAATGACTAGTTTCCTAACGCGCGGATTCTCAGATCGTGAATCACAAGTATCATTGAATCTCAAGTTGTCCAACACAGGCAACCAACGAGTGCTTGAACCAAGGAACGGAAAGACAATGGCACAAGGCTGCCATGCACCAAGAACTGCGCGAATGCACCATTCACCTTGCACGCGCACATCCATCACAATGGCATGCAAAGCCGACTCTAAGGGTTGGTGCTTCCTGGGAACGCACCCAACACCAACACCATGCCCGGGCTTCACCGGCATTGTCCCCCAGGTAGGCTGGCCATGCCACAACCCATCAACCCTTGGCCCCATCTGGGAAGGGCCCTGGGCCCCCAAGGATCCCGGAAAACCAACCGACCGACTTGGCGCTTGACCCAGCCATCACCTGGAAGTCTTCTTCAACCACCACATGCTCCGGGTTGATCTGCTCCTCCTTGTGGACATTGAGACTCAACAGCAGAAACTTTCAGCTATCCATGTGGCTTTATGCGACTTTTGATAGTCTACAGAATTCAATGAAGTGAAGAAGACCACTGAAACAACACTAGCGGCTCTCAGCATTCCCGCATTCTCCTTGTGTTTCTTCCAGCGCTCCCACTCTGCCTCACAGCCGTGAAGATTACAACTTGATCCTGGATGTCCCAATGGTGAGTGGAATCGATGATGCCATCAGCATCCATCAGCCACCGCCCAAAGTGATTACTTCGTGCGCCAAGTTTGGGACCTCGAAGGGTTTCTGAAGATGTGCCGATTACACACGCTCAAGACCAAGTGAAGTTGCAATAAATTGAATGAAGGCGTAAAACAGCGTACACATTTCCACCACCAACAACAACACCACAGCCACCATCACCACCACCATCACCACCATCATCATCATCATCATCATCATCATCATCACCATCATCATCATCATCACCATCATCATCATCATCATCATCATCATCATCATCATCATTTTTTTTAACGTCATAGTCACCATCATCATGACAGCGGAAACAGCCACATCATTTGCCCCAACAAATAGAGCTAAAAGTGTTGAGCATCCTTGATCCCTGCAGCCTGCGCATCACACTTGTCAATGCCCCCAAGCACAAAGTCCGTCTCCGGCACTCGTGGCCCACGGGGTGTCAGCTCCCCGAAACGGGTCTCCTAGGACACGAATCCAGGGTGTCTCCACCTATCAGTCAGTCACATTGAAGGTTCATAATGTATGTCTGTGTGTCCGTGTGTCTGTGTGTGTGCATGCGTGCCATAGATGCATGCATGTATGTATGCAGAATCATGCAGGTGCAGGCAGCTATTTGTGTAGGTGTTTGTCTATGTATGTTTCTATCAATCTGTCTATCTACCTGCGTATCCACATGTATGTGGGGTTATATGGGTATGTTGCCTGCATATGCTCTGTACATGGTGTGCCTATGGCGTGCTACACAACTGACGCCCAGTTCGCCGAGCCCCCATCCTTGGCGGGCCGTTGGTTGGCACAGCGGAGGAGCTGGAGAAATCCAACGAGATGCCTGGGCACGGCATCTTGGCTGGTAACCTTCTGAGGATATGACCGTCGTTTCTCAGCAGGGAATCCATATGGCGAGCTGGGTCAATATTAACTAACCAACAATTGGGGATAATGACCAACAAGGGGAGACAATGGTTAATGATAGGGGAACCAGGGGGACTAAGGGTTTTGAGTTTTGACCCACAGCCATGTGTTTTTTTTTAATCATGTCTGATCATTCAAACACATGGCATCTCAACGATATGCAGGCGTTCAATCGGTGTTTTTCAAATTGGGGGACCCCTGCAATCACCCACTGGTCATCTAAAACAGACTATTTGGGGATGATGTGGGGATGATTTGGGGGTATGGTATTCTTGCGGTTGGTGCAAGGAATCCCGCTGCAGAAAGCCAGAAGGTAATGCAAGTCTTCCCCAAATCAGATCGCACTTCCCTACAAGTAGGTGTGGTCATCAACTATGTACAATAGAAGTATGGTGCCCTTTCATTGTAGCGGATCCTTGAACACCTGTGGATACATTGGGTTTGCAACACAAGAACTTTTAGAGCTTTTGACACGCGATGAGACACGCATAGGGACCATGTATGCCGTCACGTCTATCAGCTCGATATAGCTCCATCATGTTCATCTGTAGCTACCAAATATCTGACCATTTCTTCTCGCAGTTCCCAAGATGCCCCTTGTGGTGCCTCACAGCCCCTTCCGAAGAGACGATTTTTGGACACATCATTTTTTGGACACATCGTTGGGGTCACCAAGATAACCCAACAGAGGCCAATTTGGGATGAAGGAAAAAAAAATATTTTCAAACCACCTATGGTATTGTCTCAATTCCCAACGATGACTTGCATGCTCTAACAGCATTGACTGCGAATGATAAGACGATTCTGTACCATGACATCCAACAACTGGCTGGCGGTTCTCCACCCATCCCGAAAACATAAGTCAACTGCGTAATCATTTCGAGGCATGGCTGAATGAAAAAATGTTCGAAACCACCAACCAGCATTGGACGTTTTGGATCAGCATGGCTAAAATTACTATACCCCATACCATAGCTCAGACTTCGGGGGGCGACTTCCCAGCCATGGCCAGTTTTCACTAAACCTGTTGGTCCTCAAGCAACGCTGCGTGGAATTTCTCTATTGAACCAGATGAGCTTCTAGGATTACAGTAATCATTGGGCCAGTAAAATGAATGTTGGTTAATGGAGCTCGATGAAGAATGGTTGATTGATGATTGGTAGATGGTTTGTCGTGGTCATACGGATACCAGTTCTCAATGCAACATGTAGTTAAGACTCTCGAATCAATCACTACTTTGGAAGATAGTGAATTGGTTTTAGAGTGTTTGACATTATTTCTGGTGTGGTATTGACGGATGCCATTACATTGGGCAAACACTTCAAGCACGTCAGCTGTGCATCAATGACGGTAATCCAAAGAGTATTGGACCGAGATACCAAAAGTCTGCGTCAGCCGCCACATCCATATCCGAGCCATCCTGCAGTGCTGCACAGCACCCAAGCGGTTGAGATGAATCCGTCGTTGATCCGACACGGACCCACCGTAGATCCGTGTTGATAGTCCAATGGATCACCTATGTTGAAACTGGTGGCGTATCAAGATGAATCCACTATGGTAACTGATACACTATGGATCAATAACTATTGATAAGCAATAGATATTACAGCAATAACCATCATTTGTGGTTAATTAATCCATAACCACTATATGGATTCACCATCATTTCAACACCACAATGGCTTGGCAACGCCTCTGAAACGCCCACCGTTGCTCTTGAAGGCCCCGCCCCAGCGCCTGCAAATGCACCACCTTGGCATCTGCCACATCCGTCACGGCACGAACCAGCTCCTCCGGATTGCCGCTGGGGTGACGTGCAGATTTGCGAACGACGGCAACGTGCTTGACATCAATAGCAATCTGATATGATTATCAACAGCAACTTGATATCAACAGGTTTGATATCATGGTAACCAACAGCAGTATATTTGTATATCATGATGACAATGATGATCTGCGGATGATAAATTGCTGGTAAGATACCACGTGCCATTGATAGCAAGCGCCATGTAAAATGTGTATTTTTTGCTGCCAGAAAATAAACCTCAACATGTCTTATGAAGGTTGTGATTCTCCGCCGTTGGCCACCGGTGCCCGCTTTTTATCTGCTGTCACATCTGGTTCAAGTTCCAGCTCAGGAGGGAGGAAATATTCGTAAACGCCGGATCTGTATGGCAGATCATCATCGATGATGATATCACAGTCATCATCACTCTCATCATCAAACATGCTTACATACAGCGACCTCCCTTGAACAAGGACACCGACAGGCTCTAAATCACCCGGACACGTCAAGACTTCAGCTGCTGTGTCGCCTCCTTGGAAGGCCCACACGGTCTGTTGTCCCCCGTCGGCAACATAGATCTTTTCGTCTTCGGTGACATAAAGGCCTCCCAGGTCGGAACTCTCCTTGAACTTGTTCGGTACTTCACCCACCACTACAGGCTCTGCCTCACCGGGATTGAGGCGCAGGACGCGGCCGTTGGCACAGTCAGAAAGGTAGATCACCTCGTCCTTGGTCACGAACAAGTAGAGTGCCTCGAACCGCAGCTCTGCAGGGAGGTCGTTGCTGGAAATTAATGGTTGAAGTTTTGCACCGACCAATCTTTCCACTGTTTGACTTTGGGTCAAGACATACACCGTTCCGCTTGGCGAGCAGAATATGGACTTCACGGCAACCTCGCTCAGCACCACGTTCCCAAATCCATTTTCAAAACTTAGAAGCCTGCCATTGTGGACATCGGCCACAAAGATAATGCCCTTGGGAGACACAGAAAGCTGACAAGACCCACCCAAATCATTCACTCCATTTACTCGAGCACCTCTTCCTGCAACGGCTTGGCTTTCAGGGTCTCCAGGCTTCCAGCGCAAGATGCAGTACTCGTGGTGGTCATGTGCGGCATAGTAGATGGCATCGCCATCGCCACACACGGAAAAAGCCATCGGCAACACCTTCTGAGGACTTTGCGAACATGCCCCCAGGTCTGGCGACCAGTTCTGCAGGCAACGCCTCTTTGGGCGAAAGGCATCCAAAGCCTCACCAGCGCTTCGTTTCTTGTGACATTGCAAAGCTTCCCCAACTTCTTGTTGAAGATCATCACCAATGGGCCCCATAGATGCGGAAAGGTGTCCAAGCCTAGCCAAATTGTTCGACGACAGTGATTGAAAGTCAATGTTTTGAAGTAGCGCGCCGAAGGCACCTCCATTCTCTGATTTCTTGAACCAGTTGAACAGTCCCTGCACTACCACCTCCTCCCGAGACACTTTCAAGTCTGCTCTTCGCAAAATTCTTCCCAGCTGACCAGCGCTCAGTTCAATAAAGTCGACCAGATCAATGCACAGTTCAAAGTTTGCAGCAACTCTATCTTCGCATATAAGTCTTAATTCATGTTGGTCCTTAGTTTGCCGCAAGACCTTCAGAGCAGTTGCAACAGGAGCACTGTCCAAAGAGTCGCGAATTCCTGCCTGAATCGTTGCTGCCAGCTCTGGAAGGTTGTACGCGTCTGCCAGACGCAGAAGTTCCAAAGAGTCGTCCAACTCTACCTCAGGCTGGTCGCCGTAGATGTATTCCAGCAACGCAAGGACCACTGCATCAGAAGCTGCGATTTCCACGGGTTGCCCTTGTTGTACCTGATTTGCTTCACGAAATTTGCCCACCAGTAGGTTTCTTAGGTCTAGACTGGCCGCGCACAGAACGGCTGTGTGGGCCCCATGCTCTTTGCCCTCACAGCTCTTCAGGACAACATCACAGAGATGGCCTTCCTTCCGGAATGTCTGCAGGGTCTTGAAGATTCTCATGTGATGCCGGGCCAGATCTGAGTGCTCAAGCCGTACAATTGCCATGGCGGCTCTGAAAAGAATCCAAGCCTTTGGCCGGCGTTCGTCCTAGCTGTATCTAGCTATGAGGTGGCCAAGTTTAGCCTGCCTACAAGCGGATCACTGGCAAGCTCTGGGTACAACCCAACTTGAACCACAAAGAATGACTATGTTTGCGTCCCCATGAGGACCTGACCTGTCTATCTTTTCATCCCCCCACCAGTCAACGGTCATCCCTCTTTTTGAGACCACGTTGAGCTACACTTCAGCAACAAATTCGGACATGACCCGTCCCTTGCTGGGCGATGCACCCACTCATGGAGGACGCCCAAAAGCTACGGGACCACTGATTCCCACATAACTATCACCAGCAATAATGAGAGCTTCAGCATATAACCAGCAGCCAACCACCTCCAAAAAAACGTGCCACCATCCATCCATCACCTTGGTCTAACCATTCCAGGAAGCCCACCATGGCACCGACGTTCGTCCTGAAACATGTGCAGAGGCCAATCGAAGGCCAAAATGTCGATGAAAGCCTGGAATGGAATGGTGCCATGACAATGGAAATCTCCAACTCGCAAGAACGCACCAAAACGACTGTAGCTATGTGGGGCTCTGGGGTGGTCCATCGAAAACTCGTAGCTCCAAAATTGCTGGTCTCGCTACTATGAGATGATGTTGGCGGATGAATGGATGTACCACAGATACACAGCTTGGTCCTTCACCTTCCAAGACGATTTGGTATGTCACCTGGTTTTGCTCATCCATCAGGGCTGATCTACGGACCGTCAACAACGACCGATCTGCCAAGAACGAACTCAAATCTCTGCTATCACCATGATACTGGCCACCAATGACCAATAGTGGGGGGCCATTCATAACCACTGATACTGACCACTAATGACCAAGGATAAGCCAACGAAACAACCACCTTGGAGGTTGCGAGCGACCAGCAACAGCCAATAACAACCACCTGGGAGGTTGCCAGTGACCACCCAGCCATGGTCCCATCTGCCGCCTGTCGTTCCCTGGCTGGCGCCCGCATGGCAGCTTTGGCGCATTGGGTGGCGAAGGCTTCTGCCCATAAACTCCGAGCCAGGTCACCTCGGGCGCTCCCGGGGAGTCGGCAGTGGTAGGCGTGACGAAGATCTATAGAAACATCTATGTGATGTCATTAATTCAGATAGATGGTGATGTAATCAATTCAAATAGATGAGTGTAGAACGTCTACACCTTGTTATGTGCACTAATTGTAGATGTAGGTATGTGGACAAATGGAAATGAGATGATTATAGCTACGTGTAGACGTAGCTCAATATGTGTGTTTCTCAAAATAGGGGTACCCCCAAATCATCCATTATAAACCATTTATCGTAGTAAACCAGCCATTTTTGGGGGTCCCCTATTCTAAGAAACAGCCATATCCGGATTGGTATATTGATAAGTGGGTTAAAAGCTGGTTGATTAAGCAAAACAAAACCAAGATCACGGTACTGGGAGGTTATGGTTGGGTGAACAAGCTGGTGGGTGGCTGATGGTAAAAATTTATCAGCGAAATATTCAGTAGATATCGCTAGGGTAACAAGCTGGTTTCACCCAGTTTCTGGTACGACTACTGTAGGTATCTGCAGGTGGTTCACTAGCACCAAGCAATTTACTCATGGGGCACAACTGTGTGAAACAGCAACCAAGCAACAAACCAACCAACCAACCAACCAACCAACCAACCAACCAAGCAACCAACCAACCAAGCAATCAACCAAGCAACCAACCAACCAAGCAACCAACCAACCAACCAAACAACCAACCAAACAAGCAACCAACCAACCAAGCAACCAACCAACCAACCAACCAACCAACCAAGCAACCAACCAAACAACCAACCAACCAAGCAACCAACCAAACAACCAAACAACCAATCAACCCAACCAACCAACCAAGCAACCAACCAAGCAACCAACCAACCAAGCAACCAACCAACCAACCAACCAACCAAGCAACCAACCAACCAAGCAACCAACCAAACAACCAAGCAAGCAACCAACCAACCAAGCAATCCAAGCAACCAACCAACCAAGCAACCAACCAAACAACCAAGCAACCAACCAAGCAACCAACCAACCAACCAAACAACCAAGCAACCAACCAAGCAACCAAACAACCCAACCAAACAGCCACCCATTCAGAAGCCAAGTTCACAGCCCGGCCGGGTCCCACCGTCCCACCACCAGCTCTGTCAAGCCGCGGCCCTCAAAAAGCTTTTGCAGCATGTTATGGCAGCGAGTGCAGAAGTCCACCTCCCAGACTGGTGGCGACCGGGGAGCTGGCAGTTCACCAAGCAATTTCATAAGGAAAACAGCCTGGTTCATGATAGGGGAACCAGGGGGACTAAGGGTGAACTGACCCACTGCCTGGTGAAGAAAGAAAGGTGAGGTGGACTTGAAATGAGTCTTTGGCATAGTCACACAGACTATTAGTCACCAAAGATTCTACTGGTCACCAGACTGCCACAGTCACTGATTACCAAAGATTCACAGGGTTCGGATCACATGCCAACAAAAACCATGCTGGCTAATGGTGCTTGATATCCTATGATGAAAAAGTGAGTTGTCCACAATTCATCATCCCGTGTGGTTCTTGCAATATACTGTAACCTATAAACATTTGCGTCGACCCTGTCAGCAATTACGGAGGCCTATACCAGCAGCAACCATTGGACCATGGCTGTGTCAGCTGCCCAAAACTGCAAGACCAGCTGGGACCAAGGGTTGATCCAGGATGCATATCTTAACTGCCATGGTCTTACTGTCACAGTAGTACTGGCTAATCATGGTTCAATAGCAGTTTATCAGCTTAACATATGGCTAATAAATATACTTAATCATAGCAGTCAACAGTGGAAAATGATTTTCAATCAGTGTTAATCCTATGTTCAATCATCATAATCTCTGATATCGAAAAAATATTCAAAAGTCACTACCATGGAGTCAAACATGTAGAAATACACTTGGTGAATCACCAGGTCACACGGTGAATCACGGTGGATACGGATCCTCGATGGTCGTTGCACAGGCGCCCAGAATCCATGGCCCCATGGGGGCACCTCACAGCCTTCGGCGCAGGCGAACCACATGATGTCCTCGCGGGGGCCGAAACCCGATGGCGCCATGAACACAGGATGATCAACAAGCCATGTTTCACCAATGCTTAGTGATCATTAGTGTTGATTGATGGTTGCTAATGATGATCAACAAGCCATTTTTCACCATCATGTGGATGGTGATTCACATGATTATCACCATTTTTCGCCAATGGTTGCTAATTGATATCATGAGTGTTGAATTTAAACCAATCATTAATGTTGAATTAACACCAAAGGTGAAAAATGGCTTGCTAATGGTGATCAAGCAAGATGCCTTGCTGATTAATCATCAAAACCATAGTGCTGCCTCAATCAAGTGATTCTCAACAAGGCATCTTTGAGCATTTTTCCGCATTTGGCATATTTGCGTGGTCGGGCCAAATCTTCTTGTCTATTCGCCAGCAGTTCATGGGGATGTCCGTATACTATGGGATGCCACGGATATGCATCAATGTTGGGACGTCTACTTGCGGGTACCTCCTGAGAATGGTCCAGAAATCGACTCGTCACACAAAGTATATAATTACTCCAGGCATGCTGATGAACCCAGAAATTACCCAGCCATCGCTATCACATAAAAGAAATGCTTCCAGGCCGGTGTGAACAAATACATCCACTTGCTGCAGCTTCATCCGAACAAGCCAGGCAGCAGTTCGCTGGTCTACACTACTGCCAGTTCTTGGATATACTTCAAATTCTGGTTGCATGCTGAAGCAGTGCTGGACCCCAAGTGCTGGTGAACGGTTCAACCCCAAGTGCTGTCCCCACATTCAGCTGCTTCCAAGTCCAGCATGGGTCGGCTCCACAGCGCCATCCCAAGTGCCCGTGGCCTCAATGGGTCGGTCGCAGTTGTCACACGCGCGCTTGGTGTGATACACGATGCCCGAGATGGACAAATGGCACCTAGGCGAAGGAAGCACTGCAGCCAGCGTTGCAAACGTCTTGGCACTATATTTCCTTTGCGTGGTCGAGATATCAGGATTTCATATGATAGTATCCAATTGTCTGTGAGAGGAGTTGTTGTTGTCATGTCTTCAACAAACTGCCGGCATGGCATCAGCAAAACTTGATGGCGTTGATGGTGGATCGAGCCAGGGGCTAGTGCCAAGATTCCAGCAAAAATGATCCGAATCTCCCACTCTACATTATTCTGGATGCCGCCCATCATCTTGGGATATCCTTTGGTAAACTAACATGGCAATAGAAAATCCACCATAAACAGATGATTTCCCAGGGTTTTCCTGGCAAAATGGTGGATTTTCCATTGCCATGTTAGTTTTCCAGAGGGTAATACTTTCAAAAAAGGATCGCCACCGAAACTCAGTTGCCCAAAAGAATTCATCATTCACTGACACCGGCAGGTGGTTCAGAACTGATTCAGCTAGGATCACAGCACCACCGAAATCCTGGACACCTCTTTCTGTATTGGATCCAGATCAGAATCCGTTGCGTTGTCCGTGGTCCCCGTCTTTGGAGGATCATAAGCATTGACAGCGGAAACTGCGGACGAACTGTATGCTCTGCACTCCGGCAACCAAAGATAGAAGAGGAATTGTGACAGGTAGTTTGTAGCTTTCCTAAAACCTTGAATGTCTAAGGGGTAAATGCCTCAGGATCCAAAAATGTTACTGCATGTCCCAATTTCGCCTTTGGGATCGATTCACATATAGGTGGGGTTGATGCACTTGATAGCAGCAACAGAGCTGGTTTGTCACGTTTGTGATGTCCGATATCACCTTCGGACGGAATTCCAATCCCAAGGATGCTGTCAATCATCTGAAAGGATGTGTCTATTCCAATGCTATGCGCGAAGGATCATACGATCTTTGGGTCTCACGATCCATTGGCTGCCAGGTGCAGTTTTCACGACATCTTCAGCTGCTTTCCTCAGAGGTGTTGTTGTCACTTTCATCAATACCTTAGACAGCTGCGACAGGGACAACAAAATATGCCAAAGAGGTGCAAGTTTCAAGAGCTTGGGAGGTCGCGGCATAAACTTGACTCAAAGTTTCAAATTAGAAATGCAAAGATTACAAATGGATCCGTGGCAAACACAAACCTGGCCCTGGTGGAAACATGACGTGAAAGTCCCTGCTGCACCCCACACCCCTGATACGGCCATGAAACATTCCAAGGTAAAGGCTGATCGCAAGGATGGGGTTCTTCGATACACGGCCTGCTGATGGATGCCATTAACTTCTGTTTTCTTCATGCCGAACGTGAGTTGTCCCATGGTCAATGCCGTTCAGTTGACACTCTGTTGCAAGCAATTGTTCTACAAATGAGTCTTGCAAAAGCAAAAGGTCACTGGCAACCCTGACTCACCATCGGTGAGTCTTGCAGATCTTGCAGGGTTCGTAGGTTTCTTTCACCAACCATAGGTTCAGACTTGCGCTAAGTCTAAGGAATCCAGGTCTGCCCCGCCAGGCCCGGCCTGGGAACGGTGATCTAAACCAACCTCATGAAGCAGCTCGTGGATGGCGTGGCGCGTGATCTCCGCTAAGGATTGGTCAGAGGACTCGCTGCCCACCATGCACGGCCTAAGCATCTGAGCTCCGCAAAAACTCAGCACGGTTCAATCAGCTGGGGTGGCTAGGCATTTCGAATGACCAGCCCCAGCTTTGATGTTAGATGTTTCATGAATTGTCCAATCATCATGTCTATCGTTACATCTGGGTATGTAAATGCAGGAAGAAAAACGTCTGCAAAAACTCCTAGGTGAACATCCCAAGAAAAATGTCTTCTCTGTTTGAAAGATGTGCAAAAAGGGAGAGCTGCACCCAAGATCATAAGTCTCAATTCGAATCCCAAGAATAAGCCATGTGTCCATCAAACGACCTACCTTCGACCAATCGAAAAGGAATTTCGAAACTTGAAGACTAATTCCATAGCAGCATCCCGACCAACCAACCAACCAACCAACCAACCAACCAACCAACCAACCAACCAACCAAGCAAATGACCCTCCAGTCAAACAAATATCAGCCAACCAACCTCTATTCCCAAGCCTTAAGAGTTGACTGCGCCTCCAGAGCCTCCCCAACACTGTGCCCAGTTGCCAAAGCAAGTTCTTATCCACTGCAACGCCGCAGTTTTTGGAACACTCGGGCATGTTCCGCGATAAGTAGTCGTCCGGAAAATCTTCTCCTTCGGTGATGCGCCGAAGGTCAGCGGGTTGTACGTGCGACTTTCTACAAGCAACTTGCACCGGCGGATCAAAGATGAGGAAAGCGGATCTGGCTTGGCTTTCAGCTGGGTGAGGGTGGAAAGTCTTCCAACTAATCTTAGGAGAATGCCCAGTTTAGTCTAGTCACCAGCAGCTTACCTTTCAGTTGAACGCTCTCTACCACCCAGTCATTCATCCTCACCCTTGCACCCCCTCGCATGTCCTGCGCGAATTGAGAGACAACGCAGCATGAACTGGGTTGTGCCGCCAAAGATGAGAAGAAATACACAGATCACCACCAAAGTGCCTAAAGCATCACTGCAGAGACTCAGGGACAAGAAAACCTCACTGGACAGATTGGACCTACATTTCGAATTCTTCATGAAAGTGCTGAAGCCAGGCTGAAAGCCTGTCGACTGGGTTCACGCTTTCAAAACGATAGATGCATCGACCAAATAGATGGAGTCTTTACCAAGTGAAAGAATGATTCTAATGATGCGAGTGGTTGCCGGTGCGTTGAAAACATGGTGGTATACTGGTATACCGGTATACCTACGTTCATTCCGCTTTTCCATCACACATATACCCACCATCTGCATCGACAAGCAACTCCTGGGCTATCTCAATTGCAATATCACTGGTGTAATCAGCAGGTACAATTTGATGAAATATTGACCAGTGACGATGAGAGTTTTGGCTATAAACAGCTGGTAGGTAGCACCATGGCAGCACCATGGATTCGCCCCACGTGTCCGAGAGGCTGGTGACCAACGTCTCCTTGGTTCCTGCCCCCTCGATTTCGTCCACCCAATCGCCCAGCTCCCAGCACAGCACCAGTGCAATGGCGCCCCTCAAACCTGCATGCCTTGGCTGGGTCAGCAGTCCATATCAAAGACTTGGAGATGGCCATGGCTAGGTCAACATCCATCAACTCCGGTGAGTGTATGTCATGTGCGTGTCAACGATCCATCGGCCGAGCTCGCTGTCCAGGAATTCCTCTGTCGTTCTTGAAACCATGGAAGTGTTAGTCGCAAGAGAAAAGTGACGTGCTTCTGATTGGTTGGCTCTTGGGAAGATCAAAGAACATTGTTTTCGTTTGGTAAAGTCCACACGAGTACCATATGGCATCCAAAGTCTGAGTCATGTGGATTCCAGACATGTGGGGGCAACAGTGAGCTAAACTAATTCGCCAAGTTGCCACATCATAAAGAGATGCTTCCATGACAGCAGCAGCCAATGAGATGCCTGGCAACAACTGACAGCAAGAAACGTTGCATTTACACAGCTGAAAATGTAAGGTGGATACACATTGCTCCCCATGTTTTTGTGCCTTCTGAAGTCACAAAAGTCAGCTTAGAAGAAGAAGAGTCACAAAACTCATGTGTGATTCTTCTAAGCTTAGAAGATGCACAGCTTCTGTTTGCAAAGCTTTGCCACAGCACCACGACTCATCGCAGCTTGCTGTTGAGCACGGCCCAGGGGCAGCGGCCTCGACCTTGCGTTGCTTCCCAGCACAGACCTTGAAGCCATTGGCCAAGCCACCACACACCACAATGCACGCAGCACGACCTCGCACCAGGACCCGCGCGCGAGCGGGGGGGGTGGCAGCAGGGCACTCGGGCGGATGGTTATCTGAAAGCGGTTCCCAGATTCAGAAAGATGTGCCCAGCTTGAAACGTGCGAAGAAACTCGCAGCTTAAGGACTCCGAACAACATAAAAACTCCAAGTACTTCACTGGAAGCTCCATAAAATGGGTCACAGTGTCCTTTGACAGGCTTTCTCAACGATTTTGGGCATGGCCTGCGAGGCAGAAGAGCATGACCCAAAGGCTGAAATGGAAGGCTCTTGGTTCTTTGCTGACTGCAACGGCTCCAATTCCCACAATGAGGAAGGTGAAGGTGTCTGCTAAAGTGGCCATGCCTGGCGATGGCTAGATCAATTGGGCAAGGATTTTCAAGCTCAAAAGATGTGGGAGGTTCTCAAAACTTGGGGGTGCTCCCCATAAAATGGTTGGTTCAATACTATAAACTAAGTGGCTAATAAATACACAGCATCTCAGGCTGGGCAAGCAATATCTTGGGCGCACTTTTTTCCACACGGCAGGCATCGCTATTTATTCCGGCATCCTTTTGTCTGCCTCAAGATTGGTTCGAGCAGTCTTTCTCACCATCATACCCATCGACCACATCCTGCACAGCAGTTGCTATGCCCAGACATAGGCACATCAATCTTTGGATCCGGCGGATCGGGTATCAAGCAGTCCCTTAGCATCTCCGTTTTTCGATGACCTGGCAGTTGCCCGGTAATGGAAAAACAGGAAATGCCAAGGTGGCCAGTGAAATTCGTCCATTGTGGCCTCTGCGAAACCGAACTTTTGTGCCAGGTCGACTTCCCACCGCAACTCGTGAGGCCAACCTTCCACGCATCGCCTTCTCCTGTTGCTGCGCGTCGCGCCACTCGCACCATCAGGCTGCTCCGACTTCACCCAGCAGATTTGCCTCAAATCTGATGCGTGAAGTCGGAGCAGGCTGCGTGGATGTCCTGCTCGCAGGAGAGGACCGTAGTCCGTCATCCTGTTCGTCAAGCTGACTGGATGGAGGTGAACTTCTTGTGGATGTCGGCGTCCAAGTCTCGTTGGCCTCGCCTGAAATGTCTGTGGTCAAGACAGCTGCTTTGCGACACAGGTCCTCGTTCATGGCACCAAAATGGACAAAGAACTTTCGGTCTTTTGGGTGCGATCCTGCAGGGTTTCCAAGTCTTTCTGCTTGGACAAGGTCTTTGTGAAACTTTGGAGTCTTTCTACCTGGGTCTTGACCACGGACATCAAGGTCTACAAAACACGGTAGTACTTGCCCTGCAGGCCTGAAATGCCTGTGGTCAAGGTAGGTGTTTGACTTCCAAAAATTCACACCAACCTTGGCCAAAGAGATTCAAATGCATCTATCATGTCGCTGCCGCAATATTCATTGAATACTGCAGCAACGACATGGTTGGCGGCAACGACATATCTTGGGCGCACTTTGAGAAGCATCCAATGGATAATTAAGTTGAGGAAAAAGATGGTCGGATTTGTGTTTCTCAAGTCAAAGGATACCCCCAAATCATAGCATATTGCCGATTTACAGTAATAAACCATAAGAAACCAACCATAGGGAACAGCTTAATAAACTAACCAACCATGGAAAAGTCACCAGCTTCAACGAAGCTTCAACTCAACTAGCGCTGCGCCTTTCACAAAGAAGGTGGCGAGCAGAAGCCCATGGCCCGACAAATGTGGCTTGGCATAGATACCTCGTGGCTGTGCGAAGGCTGTTCCTCCGGCGAGTTTTTGCGAATCAATAGCAACCAACGATCAGATGCAGAGGATATATGGTGGTTTCTTGAAATAGGGACACCCAAAAATGGTTGATTTCTTTATTAGTATAAATGGTTAGTAGACTTGATGGTTTGGGGGTACCCCTATTTTGAGAAACCACCAGATGTAGCCAACGACAAGAGGGATACGCCAACAACTGGGGGTTTCTCAAGTCATAGGGGACCCCCAGAGTCATCCTCCATCAGTGATCATTTTTACATATTTTTACTGATAAACCAACCATCAGGCGTTTGGCCCTAACGGTTTCCCTGGATCTCCCAAACAGGGGCCTTGGGGCGCAAATCCTAGCGGACCGTGCCATCCGCGGGCGCTCGTCGCCTTCTGCTGCTGCTGCAGCGGGCACTGCTTCTGATCTACCTGCGGGAGATCAGCAATTCGTTGTGGAGCGCCTTGGCATCCTCTTTGGGACGGTGCAGGGTGGCTCTGTGGATGTTTGCCAGGTGGTTCTGGCTTGCTCTTGTGGGCAGCCATTCCTACTGGGGGCAGACGTCGCCGACAGAGGCGACAAAGGCAATCTGCGAGATTGCAGTGGTACTTGCACCGCAAGGGCTGGGTGACGTTGACTTGTCCGTACCTTTGCCACTTGCGACAGGTGCTCTCTCAGCACCACAGCAAGGACAGGTCGCTGATTGCTGCGATCAACAGACAGATCGCAATGTACCCAAACAGCTGGGAAACCGGATGGTTGTGCCCTCAGTGCAACAAGACCGTCAGCTACAAGGACGAGTTTTGTGGCAAGTGTGGCCACCATTGGAAAAGTGGTCGGGGCAGAGATCAAACGCCTCGGCAACGGAAACCCCAGAACCAATGGCAGGGGAATTGGGCTTGGGCAGAGCCTGGACAGGAAAAGCCCAAGCCTCGGCCCAAAGAGCGCAGCAAGAGCGCTCAGAAGAAAGAGAAAGAGAGGAAAGCCAAAGAGCGAAAGGAAAAGGAGAAGTCGAAGAAAGGAGGAGATGGCGACGGCACTCCCAAGGACACCTTGTTGCCCTGGCCTACTGCTACACCATCCTTGGAACCTTTCTCGACGCCCTTGTTCCAGAGCCAGGCATCCTCCTCTACAAATGTGGAATTGCTGAATGCTCTGAAAAGTGCCTACTCAGGCCAGTCAGAGATTCCAGCGGATGTGAAAGCCCTAATCGAAAAAACCGAGGTAGACCAGAGCAAGTCCAAGATCAAGGACCTCCACGCGGCAACTACATTGCTTGGTCGAGCGGAGAAGAACCTCAAGACGGCCCAAGCTTCTCGCAGATCTCATCGAATGGCTTGGCTACGGCACCTAGTGGAGAGCGTGAAGGTTTGGGAGGCCCAATTGGACGGGTATCGCCAAAAAGAAGCCCATTTGCACGAAGCTGCCCTTCAAGCCCGGAGGGAATTGACTCATGCAAAACAGGTGGTTGCAGAGCTGAACGCGAAAGCAACTGGCGCCAAGATCCAAGCAGAGACCTTCTCCGAAGAGACCCCAGAGGAGGTGAAGGACACGCAGCTCTTGGAAGAGATGGAGGAAATGAAATCTCGACTGCAAGCCCTTCTTCAATCTTGCGCTGGCTCAGCAGGTGTTCCCACTTCTACGACACCTGTGGCTATCGAAGATATCTCGGACTTGGAAGAACCACCATCCCAGGAGCGAGACAGGAAACGGGCCATGCTCGCTCCAGCTTCCGCCAGTGTCTCCAAAGGCTCCTGAGTGAAGGCCGTACTGATGAGTGTCAGTTGCAGAACAATCAGTACATTGGCCCATTCAATGGTGGACGAAAGACGGTACGATTTGGGATTGAGGCCTACAAGCTTTCAGATGAAGTTGACGCTTCTTCAGATGATGTTTGTGCAGCATGTCCCCAACCTGCCCTCTTCGTGGATCGACCTGAAGTTCCTCTTCGAGAACCTCCTGGTGAACTTTGCGCCGACTTTGTGGATGAGTTTGAGGCAATCCGCAAGGCTGCCTTGTTACGATGGGAACTTCTTCAAGATGATGATGATGACTGTGAACTACTATCTGCTGAACTTCCTCTTCCTGATGTTCTACCTGTACGTGAATTCCGGATCAATGATGAATTCTTTCAACGAGTCCAGGAGCGCATGCATGCTCATGATGATAACCCGCCAGCTCGTGCAGCAGGACTTCAAGGTGGACTTGATCTTCAGGACCAACCCCAATGGATTCAAGACCTACATGGCACCCTTCAAGAGGAAGGATTTGTTGAACAGATTGAGGAAGGACAAGTTGGCTACATCAATACTTGGTGTTTGCGAGGCCCTGATCGCCGCATCACAGAGCACTTTCGTGTCTTCCGAATTGCAGGTGACTTCATGGACTGGTGCCCTCAATTGCTTCAGTTGTGGCAGGATGTTCTTGACCCTTGGGAGTTTGTAGAATTCTACATGGTCAAACCTGCACCTTTGGAAGTGAGTGGAAGATTTGCTACGGCGCATCTTATTATTGTGCAACAGCCCTTGCAAGGAGATGCAGCTGCTCTGGCGTCAACTCGCTGGGAACACCATTTGACTCCAAGAGTGGCCTTACAAGCCGCTTTCCTTCCCAACACTTGTAATCGTGACGATGTGGTTGGTTTGCTTCGTGTCGAACCCTGGTGCTCTCAGCGTATGTGTACATGCTGGCATGGTGACCTTGAAATCCTTGGGAACCCTGGCCCCCCGGCTGCCCTTCAGCATGGAGCAGGTATTGTCCTGTACATTCCTCCTCCTTCGCATCTGCTTGGACCAGGTGATACTACGTGGCTCATGCAGACTATGGTACATGGACCACATGGAAACCAAGGAGACCTTATGATCAACCAGCAGTTGCGACAACTTCGCAATCCACAACCACCACATCAATTGGTGCTTGCAGTGATCTATCGCAAAGGCCGAGTTCCTCGACGTCTACACATTCGCATGGTCTCCTATGAAGATATGGAAGCACATATTGCCGCACTTCTCCATGTGGATGTCGAGAACATCTTGAACATTTTTGAGGTCACGGCGCATTTGGTGGGTGAGATCGAAGGAGCATACTCACTTATTCTGAAGCAACCTGGTGACCTACCCCTTGGAAGTGCTGGCAGACACCATGTCCTCGACATTGAGACGCATTTTCTGGGTAATGGCGCACGCCCTGCGCCGGCCACTCGCCAGGTTATCTTAGCAGCACCACAGTTGGTCCGTGCCCATATTTTGGAGCTGGCTGGGGCCACTGCCCTTTGCGCTGCCCAGACTCAACGATGCTTGGTATACCACAACAATGTTCTTTGGCATCTACGACACAGAGCTCCTCGAGACTGCCCTGATGGACAATACTTTCGAGTTGTGTTGCCACCTACACAGGAGATGCCCCCTCAAGAACTTTGTGAGCCGGGAGAGATCCCCAACCCCTCGCAACCTAGTGATGATGAGGATCACCTTGATGAGTCCCCTATCTCGTCTGGTTATGCGCCAACTACTCCTCTCAGGTCTCCTGGTGACCCACCGGCTGGAGGTGGAGATGATCGGGAACCAGACCCAACTACGATGTTGCAAACTTCCTTGAGAACACCCCCTCTGGACAATGACTCTCCAGCGCAGAGTGCAATTCAGCTCCAGATGGACCAGACTATAGCCGAGTTCGAATGGTTCGACATTCATTTTACCTTGCCGACCTTTGATCTTCGTTGGGATACACGATTTCATTGGCATCCTGCTTCCTTGCCTTGGCTGGATCTTCCTTGGCTTCAATTGGATGACTGGTGTTATGAGATGACCATCTACTTCGACGGTTCAGCCAAACGTGGTGATGGTTCTGCAGGTCTTGGTGTTGCTATGTTTGCGTTGACAGACTCTGGATGGAAATGGGGTGGAGGAATCGCGTCAGCACTCCCGGCCCATACGACCGCCTATAAGGCTGAGTTGATGTCTGCTTTGTGCGCTGTCAAATTTGCCCATGACACCTTGAAGACATTGCAGGCAGTATGGCCTTCCTGTTGTCCAACTCTCAAGTTTCTTTACGACAACCAGTCAGTTGGCTCTCAAGGGGAAGGTCTTTGGAAGTCAGTCCAACATCCTGCTGCAGTCCACTCTCTTCGAGGTTTTGTTAGACTTTGTGAAGTCCGCTATGGGGTATCAATCGGATTTGACTATGTGCCGGGACACAGTGGAGATGCAGGCAATGAACTTGTTGATGTTTTGGCCTACTCAGCAGCGGAGGGTCGGACTACCCATGATGTCACGCACTTCCTGGATGTGGTTTGCAGGCCTAACTTCTCTAAGCATGCGGAGTGGTTTTGGTTCATCTTCAAGCCCACAGCCAATTTAGGTTGGGATGGGAAGGCCGTTCTCTTCCCCCCTGCTTGTGATCGACCCCTTGCATCTGGCGGTGACTTCCTCAACTTTGAAGTACCTGTGCGACAACAACATGGCACTGTCTCACTGCGGATGGGAACTTGCAATGTTCTGACTCTGAAGGACGCAAACCACCATGATGAAGTTGGAGATACCCTTTCCTGCCCCTCGAGAAGGACCGCCATTCTGCAGCAATTTCATCAAGCGCATGTACAACTTGTTGCTCTTCAAGAGACCAGAGTGAAGCGTAAGACAGCCTTGTTGGATCCCAACTACTGCCTGATCCATAGTGAAGCAGATGAGAAGGGCAACTATGGGGTCCTCCTTGGACTTAACAAAGTCCACCCACATGGCCGGTTAGCAGACGGTACTGGTTGCTTCTTCACGGACAAGGACTATGCCATTATTCATCGTTCTCCACGCACGTTGATTGTTCGTCTTCGTACTTTGGTTCTGCGCTGCATTGTGATTGTTGCACATGCCCCGCATCGTGGAAGCGACCTTACTGTGATTGAAAACTACTGGGAAGGGATTCGCCAAAATCTTCCCTCCAAGTATGATGATTGGGAAAGACTTCTCTTGGTGGATGCCAATGCGGAGGTAGGAGGTGAGCCGAGTGAGGCTATAGGTGATTGGCAAGGAGTCACCACTACTCCGAAAGATGTCCCTTGGATCAACTTCGTGGACTCCCAGAGAGCCTTTCTTCCCTCAACCTTCCAGGAGACCCACCCTGGTGAAACTGGGACTTGGAAGCACTCTACCACTGCGGCTACGTGGAAGAGATTGGACTATGTGGGGATTCCTCGCAATTGGAACCTCACTTCGTGCCATAGTTGGGTGAGTGCAACCATTGACGTCTCCACTGTCAGGGATGACCACAGGCCTACCCTTGTTGACATCATCCTCCCAGCTATGATGCCTGCCCGGTGGGACCGGCCCAATGGACGGAAGCTTGAGTTTGATGATGTCAATCTAGAGGTCTTAGATGCTATGGCCACTGCTGTTTTTCCTGCTGGGCAAGATGTCCATTCCCAGACGATGGAGGTGCAGAGGGGTTTGACGAAAGCTTTCAGGGCCCGCCGAACCAGGAAGAAGGCCCCTCTCAAGCCTACAATGTCTGCTCGCACTTGGGAGTTGGTCTTAGCCAAGCAGCAATGGAGGAAAACACTACACCAAGTTACAGCCTTGCAGCGGCGCTTCAAGATTCACCTTCACCTTGACCATTGGCGACGCAACCTTGCCCGACATGCTGTACAAGGACGACCCCAACCTTTGCCGCTGTCACTGCAAACTACAGCTGATGGAGTCCTTCGACAACAAGATCGACTCATAGCAGAAGCTTGGTTTCGTTTTCAAACTATTGGCAGACAACTCCTCAAAGCTACCAGAGATGATGATCGCCTTTTTTATGCATCCTTGTTGCGGGAACCTGCAGAATGCCTGTCAGCTGGCCAGCTCAAGAAGTTCTGGACCACTGTGCGGAGATCCCTTCCTCAGATGAAAGCCCGGCGACTTTTTCCAGACCCAATGAAGCTCGATATGTTGGAGGATGAATGGCAACCACATTTCTGCTCTTTGGAAGTTGGCACTCCGGTGGATGGTTTGACACTCTATAGAGACTGCGTGGAGAGACAAGCGGCCCGGCCACCTGCACAGATGATCTTTACTCCAGATGAGTTGCCATCCATCTTTGAATTGGAAGACTCGCTGCGACAAGTTCGAGCTGACCGCTCGACTGGCATAGATGCTATACCGTCACAGTTGTACCATGCTCAACCTGTACGCATGGCCCAGATCTTCTATCAGATCTTCCTTAAAGCGTTTTTGTCCCAAAGAAGCCGGGGTTCTCCAGAGCAGCTCATTTCCGGGGCATTCTTTTGCTACCTTCTGCGGGGAAACGGTTGCACTCCATGCTCCGAGCTCGCCTTGGACGCCTTGCTCTATGGAACAAACCCAGTGGCCAATTGGGAGGTTTTCCCAATCAAGAACCGATGTTTGGCTCGCATGCATTACAAACCATCAGTCGGTTAGCTGCTAGCACTGGATTGACTTTTGGAGTCTTGTTCGTTGACTTGGCTGGAGCTTTTCATCGCCTCATTCGCCAACTGGCTATGGGCCCAACCACGTCGGATGCTATGCCGCAGATCCTTGAAGCATTGGAGACTACAGATGGTTTGGACACTGGTGGCCTTCGGAAATTGCTGCAGGAGGACCCTGTCTTGGTCCAGCTTGGTGTGGCTCCGGGATTTCTGCAACTCACCTCCGATTTACATGCAGATTCCTGGTTTCGCTTGCGCTCCCAGAAGAACCTCTTCAAAACACACCGTGGAACACGCCCAGGAAGTCCAGTTGCAGACTTGATCTTCCATTTGGTTATGCGCAGCATCGCAGAGGAGCTCAATACCTGGATTAAGACCTGTGGCCGTTACCAGACAATCCTGGAGCGATTGGGCATCAGTGTTGACACAATCATGTGGTCAGATGACTTGGCTATACCTTGGTTGGCCGATAAGGCTGAAGACTTTCTTGAAGATGTGACCGCATTGGCCCAGAAAGTTTTGCAGGTTTTCAGTGA